>JBCJKH010056599.1:0-11379 GCA_039877255.1 Loriculus beryllinus
CACTGGAGCTGCTCTCAGGTCTCCCCTTCAGGAGCCTTCTCTTGTCCAGGCTGCCCCAGCCCAGCTCTCTCAGTCTGACTCCAGAGCAGAGCTGATCCAGCCCTCGCAGCATCTCCGTGGCCTTCCTCCATCAGCTTCACATCCCTGTTTTGTTGTTGCCCCCAGAGCTGGACACAGGACTCCGAGGTGGGGGGGAAGGGTCTCAGCAGAGTAGAGGGATAGTCACATCAGTGAAAATCTGGTCTCAGAAGGGGGGAGATATTACCTCAAGAGACTTTCTTCTATAGCACTGACACTGTCCGCTCAGAGAATGGAAGTCCTCAAACATTCTTGGGTGGTGTGGGAATATTGGCTCAATGCTCCATTTAAAGCTGCAATTAAGCAATAAATGCCAGCTGCTTTTTCTAGTCTACCTAGTACAGTTCAGTGTCACCATCACCATTAAGATGCACAGTCATACTGTCAAGGATGGGCCGCACTACAGATCCAAAGGTGAATTCAGGCAGCTCCTAAACTTGTTTCTCAGAAGGTATTTAAGAAGTGCTTCAGCAAACTGCTTTTGTTATTGAAGGAGATACCATAGTTTTTTCTAACCCAAAAAGAAATCAAGAGCACTTTATGTCATCTATACAGACACCATTCACTTTTATGGCATCAAAGGGGAAAAGAAGCCACTATCGCTTTTCCAGACCTCTTACTCCCCCATAGTTGTGCTCCTCTCGCTGTTATAGGAAGGCAGTACTGAGCAGTAATTCACCCAACCTGTTGTGACTGAGGGTCTCAAATACACAGGCAGGCTTCACAGCACAGGAACAGTTGTGCTTCTAACTGATCTGAAAACCAGCACTCCTATAACTGAGCTTAGAATAGGGCTTGTAGCCCTGGGCTGATTTTAAATAGGCTCCTGGGCCCATGGGCAGGGAGAGATGTGTGCTTTGGTCCCTGACAACATGTCTGTCAGTCACAGGGAAGAGCAACAAAAGAGCAAGTGGGGATACATCTCATCTATGGAGGCTCACACAGTTGCATTTTAAGGCTTACATGCAACTCTGTATGCAAACATTTGCCTCTTTGATACAACACTAACTCTTTTCTGAAGACTTCAAGATGCTCTAGAGATGAGGGCTCAGCATGTGAGGTGCTGCCTCCTTTGACCTTGCTGCAGCACAGCACTTAGGCACATGTTTAACTTTGAACCTAGGGGCTTGCCAAAACTGGTGACAGATGTACTTCAAGTGCTTTGCTGGACTGGGGCCAGAGAGCACTGTGCATTGTGAGGATGGGCTGTAATTCACCCAGGCTCACAATGTCCTTTAAGGTACACATTGCTGTGAGAGCTGCTCCAAACATGGAAATGCCATCCAATGGGAAATCCTGTTAGTTTTTTTGCAAAGGGTAAAGTGAACGCGTGAATGTGGGCTTTAAATCAGATAAAAGCCTTATTTAAAGCTATAAAATAGAAATGATTTAAATGTGCTCCACCTCCTTCCTGTTCCATATCAGCTTCTCTTCATCCTTGATGAAAGATTAAGAAGAAATAATGGTGGGTTTTAGCTGAGTGAGTATAAAAACTGTGACCATCCTTAACTGTTCTGAAGCTGTAAGAGTAAACTAAAATTTCATCAATATAACTTTGTATCACAGGGCACTTAGAGGATGATTTATGGAAAATAAAGAGGAAAAAAGATATCCTTGCCAAGAGCAGGTGAGACCTTCCTGAAAGCACACGAGTGTGTAAGGCAGATAGCAAGGGGGAAGTGCCCATGCTTACAGATGCAGAAGTGAGGCAGCTGACACGACTGAGAGAGAGTGCAACCAGCATGGCTGGGAATCGGGGTCTTTCCATTGCAGTGTGTCCATAAATCCTCATTTCTTCTGGAAACAACACCACAACCCAGGCAGAACTTGTGTGGGGTACTTAGCTTTAGGTAACAGGGCAGGCAGCAGCTATTTCTGATAGCACTGCAGAGAAAGTAAGTTAAACACCTTTTCACCTGGCTTATTGATCTGGGATGGAATAAGTTAGATGTTTTAATTAAGCACATGCTTTAGTGTCTACTGAATCATGGCTTCTGCCAGGATTTAAGCCAGAAATGACTGAAGTCTTTAGATTTCCACTGTCTTTCCCCTGTGTGACATCAGGTAACTTATCTGGATGATTGGTTTTAAGCCTTCCAACAACTCCATTCATTTCAGTGGGATGGCTCCTTCGTGCCAGCTCTTTGCAGTCAGCTATGCCAAGTTTCAGCTAGGGAGGTTGGTAAAGATGGCACTAAGAAGAGAAAAATGTTATTCAAATGAGACCCAGGAGAGCCAGACTCTATTTAGAGCTGTGCCATGGCATTTTTGGGTAGCAGGCCATTCATTCTATTGCTTTAGGCATTAGATCTGCATTGGTGTAAGTGATGCAAGGTGATGTGCACAGAAGAGCCAGGAATTACTCTTAGTAGGGTGAGGCAAGGACAGAGGCAACAGGAACCAAGGGTGGATGGGATGACTCCAGTCCTCATTCTGATGTGGAGGTATGGTAGACCCTGCAGTCTGTGCTAGTCTGCAGCAACCACACAGGATTATTTTTAATGTATTTTTGTGTTGCTCTAGGTCAAGAATTGATGAGAGGAGTTTCTCTAAAGTTCTGCAAGGGCAAGGGAAAGTAACCATAAACATGATAAAAGGCCAGACAAGGGCTAAGCCTCTTGCTGGCTTCAAATATAAAAGTGTCCTTATAAAAATAAGGCCATTTCCTTGTAACTGGAGTGTGCAGGAAGTTTGTTTTTCTAAGCAGAAAATAGAGCCTATTCTTAATGAGGAACACTTGTCCACGGTCAAAGATCTTGTCAACAATGGTTATTCTTTTGCGCTCCTCCACGCCTGTGACATCCCAAAAGAATTATCTTCTAAGAGCTATGATCAAAAAGTCTATAAACCCCAAACATGGAATTTACTGGACAAGATTCTAAGAGCAGGAAATTGGAAAAATGAAAGCACAGTTAAAAAGGAAACCTACCATAAACGCTGCTGAGCCATAGCAGGGAGAAGTGGTGTATTGATGCTGACATCAATTACTTAGAGAAGGCTGGGAAAACCTTCACTACAGGAATACATATGCCTCTCATTATTTGGTTCAACCATTGAAGAAGATTGAAAACCCCAGTGATTGCCTTTGCTCTCCTGATACTGATGGGACCAAACTCTAGAAATGGAAAGCCAGTCTGGATGGGCATCTGCTGCCAAAGGCAGAGAGGAACAGAGCTTCTACACAGCTTTAGGACTTATCCTAAAAAGCTGTATGCTAGAAGTTCAGAGAAGTACAATCATGAACTTAAGGCAAACAAGAGGTGCAGGACAGAGACCATGATCTGTGCCTTTATCTCTGCTTTGTTCAACCCTTTGGGGAATTATGCAGCCCTTTTACCATGCCACCTAAGTAACCACACATGCAGGGCAGGGAACTTCTGTAGCTTGCTGCCTACATTGTCTGCATCAGTGACATAAATCACAAGGCAGTTTCTAAGGTCTGCAATTTCAAGGGTCTTGGCTATAGACCAAAAAAAAGAATGCTGTCATCACACATGTGGGTGAAATTGGTAATGATCAGAGCACTTTTAGAAATAATTTATATATTTATTCTCAAAATTTAACATATTGCTAAGCTATTCTCATCAAAATGCCTTTTCAGACCTTAACTTTGCCTAAGATCTGAAGAATAGGGGTACTCTTTTGATGCCAAACCATTGGCTACATGAAGACCTCAAGTTTTTCTGCCACACAGTGTAATCCATTACATCTGGGGACTGCGCACCTTATTATTTTTGTTACTACCTACTATTGCATTCTCTGGAATGATAGACAGAAATCCTGGCTGTCCTGCAGTCAGGAGATTTGCCATTAATTTTGCTGAGGCAGGATTTCATCTTGTGTATGGGTCCATATGCTTAATTCCATATGTGTGCGACCTGGCTGATGCTCCAAGGTACACTTTTATCAACAGAAGCTCCACCAGTGCCATCAGTGTTTGCTGAAATAATTTAAAATAACTCCATAATGCATTTCAGGGAGGGAAAGGTGATCCAAGTTGAAAGTTGCAGCAAATTGATGCAAATCAGCTACAAAAGTGACAGATAGCTCTTACTTGAAGCCGTATGAAAAGTACTGTTCCTTGCGTATTACAACAAAGAAGCTTCATTATTATTTCAAGACCTAGCTGGCCACAGGGTCAACACAGATAAACAACATGGGAAAATCAGTCTGACCACCTCTCTGAATTTTACACTGAGAAACATTTGTGAATGTAAATATTAACGGTGGGAAAACCTCAGAGTCTCTGACCCTTATTTCCAAGATCTGGGATCTTGCAGCACTTGGTTACAGAGTGAGAAATTTGAAACTTTGAAAACTTGGAGTCAGAAGTATATTTTTAATATACATCATTTTCCTGTTACAGAGTAGGGGAGAGACAAGCACAGATCAGGATAAAAAAGCACCTCTCTGAACCCATAGGAGATTGTAAGCCAAAATGCTGCTTTGCTTTTAAATACTACTAAGTGCAATATTAAAAGAGAGAATAGGCATTTAGTCATTTGCTTTGATCCAAGATGAGGCTTACTCCTGCCAGTGTTTTTATGTAGGACTTAACAGATTTCCTTGCTTTCACCTAAATTGTTGTGTTCTGCTTCTCTTATATCTTTGCACTTCACGTTCTTGTTCAGCTGCTTTGGGGTGCAAAAAATATATATATCACTGAATACAAATCAGATCTTTTGCTGCTTCTACTCTGCTTAAACAAAATAACTGAGAGCAACAGGAAGTTAAATGTTTCATCAGCAATTGGCCATTTGCCCTTGACATGACCCCAGTTTGGAGCATGTGTCCATGTGGTAGGACCCTCCTGGAAAGGACACTTGACTGGGCTTAGCAGAGACACTCACTGTGTGTTTCCCTTCTCGGGAAAAGCACATTTTTAGCCTGGCCTGTCGTCACAGCAAGTAGCATGTGCCACAGTCACACATCACATCTTGAGACACATTTTGAAAGTTGCTGAAATGTGCTGCATTTCCTTGCTTTCCACTGACAATCCTGGTTGTGCCCTGCCTATGTGTAACAGTAGACCTGAAGGTCTTACCTGCAGAAATCCATTTCCTGTCATCAGTTATGATCTGAGAGTGAGAAGGAGAGATTTTTACACACTTTAAAAAAAAAAACAAGTCATAGAAATATTCACAATGAGTAAGTCTTTGTGGCACTGAGACCATTTGGAGAGATGCATTTCTGAGCATTTTTTCTGATTTGCTGAGGATTTTTGGCATGATACGGAGTGGTAATTTAGAGACTCTGAGACGGCTTAAGGCTGAAGAAGACAGATAGTGTATATAACTACATAGCTATAGTCCTCTCCAGCTTTCAGACCTACTAAAGCCATAAAGTCATAGAGCCAAGGAGAAAAGTGGAAGCTCTGCAGCAGCATAATCCTGAACAGCTGTGACCAGATCCTGCAACTATCAAAACATGTTGAGAAAATGATCAGGTTCTGTCTATCACCTAAGCTATTCTCCTGCTCAGGAATAGTTTGTAGATTACAATATTCAGGAGTAAATTGAGCCCATAAGGGGGAATAGCAGTGCATATCCTTTTGTTGTTTCATCCTGTATGCGCTTTGGGTACAAATGAGCTTCCAACAATGCAGGAAAGGTCAAGCAGGGCAGGTGCTGTTTCATGTTGCTCCAGCGCTATATGATGTGTTAGTTTAATTATGTCACACACAGCAATACGTATAGGCAATGTGTTTTAAATACAAGCTGGAGGCATTAAGTTTGAGTTTCTTCTCACGTACATTGGCTCCGTGCTAGCATTGCTTCATCATTTTCAGCGCAAATTCACACTGGATGAGATCAGAGGAATGAGAGGGGAGGATGATTATATTCACCAGATGCATGCACTCCCTTTCCTCCTGGATGCACGTCAAGCACCTAGCTTCTCTCCTGAGCCTCAGGAAATGCCCATGTTCCAAAGAAGTATATGGTGTTTGAGGCAGGTACGCAGCAGGGTTTCAGAGCAGACACTTGGGGATTTCATTTCCCTTCAGGGAGGCAAATATGCAGATGGACAGTGTTAAACTTGCTACTCTGCTGAAGGAGTCCTGCTCAGCAAAGTCCCTTGTGAGCTGCTGCCTGTGACCATTGGCCCCAGGAGTGGCATTTCCACCTTCTGCATATCTCTCTTTGTGCTCCTGCAGAGACATTTATACCCCTGCACCAGCCAGGTGTGCTCTGCTCTGAGAACACTTTCAGAGGCTTAACGTTTTGCCTTCCTGTTCACCTGCATGTGGTGGGTGTCCAGAGCATCCTTAGCAGGCATGTCCAATATTTGTTCCCATTGAACTCAAGCTGGGGTGAAATATTTCCACCTTCCACTTTACGGCAGAAAGGCTTACCGTGACTCAATTCCCGGCCTGGGAAATGGGGATAACAAGTGCTTTGTTTGTCAGAGTGGGCAGCAAATAGCCTTTGAAGCAAACTGTGTCATACAGTCTTTCTGGCTGTAATTGACACCACAACAAGGTTCAGGCCTTGCAATAATTCTCCTCAATCAAATTCAGAGGCTGGATGAACTCAGGTAAAGAATTAAACTGTGATTTTGGCTCCATTGACACACCAAGAATATCAAAATGCCCTGTAGATTGTCTGAAACCTGTTAATTTTGCACACATTTTTATGTACAGGTATCTTAGGAATACATGTGTCTGTGAGAAAGCGGTTTGGAGTTTCTGTCCTCTGCTATGTTAATCACGACCTACTGCTGGTATCTGAATAATAGAGCAAATCTCCCACAGGATAAAGCTGATGTATGAGAATTTCAACTTGGCTGACCTGGAAATATCTCAGTCATGGCTTTCACAAGCTTCATTGTCAGAATAGGGCAAGGATAATTGCAACTTGGGCTAAAGGGAAGGGCGATGGGAAACCATGAGGTGGTGAGCATGAAAATAAATAGCCTTTTGTCACGAGAAGAGCCCCATTAAAGAATTCTGATTTTGAGATGGAGAAACAAATCAGTCTGGGAGGACTCTGGATATGTATAAGTTCTCCTCTTCTCATGACCCCAGAGCTGCTGCCTGGGAAACCAGCCTCCTGCTCTCCGGTCCCCTGGCCCCAGAGGGATTCAGGAAGCCCGGAGGGCAGTCCTTTTCTGCCCAGAACAGAGCAAACCGCTGGCACATCTCTCCAGCCTCTCTCTGGTGATGGAGGTGAGATTCATAGCGCACATGGCACATGTTCGGGCATCCTTGAGGCGGGGTGGGAAGCACGGAGCTGTGGGAGCTGCTTTGGTCTGTGTCACAGGACTGCCCCATCTGACACCCCCTTGACACTGCACAGCATGGTACAGCTAACAACACTGAGGTTATTCTGGTCATCCTGTCTTGCCTTCTTCCCCTTTAGCAGGCTGAGAGCTGAGGCATGGGGTAACCATGGTCATCAAACCTCTAGATCGTGCTGAGCCACAGGTCCTTATTTTGGCACTGTTAATGTCTTTGTTTTTTACTAAACCCTCAGTAAGGGGCAGTGTTGCTTCAGGTGCAGCTACCTCAGGTGATTCTATTTTCCCACTTGATTGCCCCCCAAGGGATGCTGGGAACACCTGCCTTAAAAGCAAGGGTAGAGCAGAAAGGTTTCATTTTATTTTGTGCTGTGAGTGCAGAAGGATATGTTTCCTGAAAGAAAGGTTTTGAACCCTGAGAGCTTTCCTTGCTGTGTGGGATATACACAGGTCTTCTTCATATACTGGAGGTGGACCCCATGTAGTGGGGTAAGCAAAAAGGAAAGGGGAGATTTGTCTGTTGTTTAGGAGTGTTTTAAGGGACATTTCTGCATGTGGTACTTTTCTGTTTATATTTTGTTTTTTCATGAAGAACTAGATGAGTATTGCTGTTACTTGTGGTAACTTCTGCCCCCTCAGAAGTGAGTTATACTTGGATATAACCAGGGAGACTATTCATATGACTTTAAAGGATATTGTTCAGTGTGATTATCTGAAGAGGTGGTTGCCTTTGGTCCTTTGAGGGCAGTTGGGTTCAGTTCCTGCTGGAGAAAGCTGGTTAAGAGGAGTTGCAGCCAGAGAGCTCGGAAGGGAATATGGAAGGGGTACTTAACACTGGTGTATATTAGTGTAAGGTGGCGTACACTGATTTAAACTTGCATTCCTGGAGAAGCAGAGTACTTTAGGTAGTCATAACAGTCTCTTTCTCAGAGTTAATTGCCTGATGCTTCCAAAGTAACATTTTGTGGTCAAAGAAGTAAAGCTAAGCTTTTGTTCCTGGAAATTTACTTCCCTTAAGAATCTTCAACCAGAGGCAAAATGCAAGTATGAAGGGAAACTTGTGGATGAGAAAGGAAAGATGGGAGTACAGGAACCTTAAATGGGTGCAGACCTTCTTGGAGATAAACATTTCAGGGGAGAAGTTTTGTTCATTGGGAGCTGTGTCCTAAAATTATTTCTGTGCGTTTTAGATGTTTAAGGATAGGAAGTACAGGCAATTTCTTGTTCTTAAAGGAACCAAGTCGTGTTATCCCAGTGGACAGCCCTATCATATGGTCAAGCATCTGTGTAACTGTTTGCAGTCCACCATATAAACAGTCAGGGTTGCTTTCTGGGAGAGTCAGTAACTCTCATGTTAAAAGGACTGCATCTGGGTCTGTGCAAATGCACTGTTTTTTTTAACTTATCTAATGAAAGACAAGGGATGTGTTTGCAATTAAGTTGTAAGAATCTTTGCAGTTGGTGACTTGCAATGCTTGACACCTTTTTGTTTATACATATGAGACTTAATGCAAACCTCCTGTGCCACCTACTTGTATTCCATCCTGGCTTGATCTCCAGGGTGTGAGAGGGCTCCTTTAGATGTTAAGTTGAGGGACTTAAGAATCCAGGTGGAAATACTTTTGGTGGAGACTAATGGGGTGCTTCTTGTTGCAGAAACCTGCAGTAAAAACATGGGAGGTCTGGCATTTTGTGTTACTAGATCTTGGCAGTAACTCTCATTCTGATATTTTAACCCTCTACCAAACTGCAGCTTCCTGTGACTTAGCCATGTTCGTTAAATATCCTCAAGGTCTGTCTTGTAAAAGCAATTGCTCCTTGAGGAGAGGCTCTGCTGGCTGCCATGTCAGCAGGGATGGCCCTCTCAACTTCTTCAGGCCCAGAGCCTGGAGAAAGCTCCTCAGGCTGAGCTGTGTCTGAATGTATGGAGGCTTTCTCCTTTTTTTTTGTGGTATTACACATTTTCACTGGGAGGAGTGGGATTTACAAGATGCTTCCTTAAACTTTTAATTCAACTTTATACTTGGGGATCTGCAGGCCTGGGCATGGGGCCTCTTGTCCCCTGCACCTCAGGTAGCCCAGCTGTGTGAAATGAGGAGCCCAGCCTTGTTTTGAAGACTACTGTATCTTCAAACTGGTGTTTCTTTCAGAGAAGCTGTGGGATATGATGGAAGCTGCTGTTCTGGCTGAAGGGAAGGTGTAGGGGTGATGAGCGTGACTGGGCCAGGACTGGCCCTAGCCACCATTTTGCTAGGGCCTGTTCAGCTGGAGAACTGATAAGGTGCATTGATTTTGGGAGGTGAAAAAAGGCACAAATGCCCTTAGTTAAAGCAAATACCACCCAGGGCTAAGCATGGATTATGGCAGATAAGTTAAAAATGGAGAGCCAACCCAGAGCCTGTCCTGTGTACAGTTCCCCACAGCATTAGTCCTTGTCCCTGGTGCAGGCTCTTGGGGAGCAGGGGCTCTTTCCCCTGAAGCATATTGGCAGGGAAGGGTAGTCATTTGGGTGGCTAAAGTTGTAATGTCTGGGCATGAAAAGGTGGGTTTAGGAAAGAAATGCTGCTCAAGCAATACATCAAGGATAGGATAAGGTGCTCAGGCTGTGATGTGCTTTAAAGCTCTTCTCTTCACAGTTTGCCATCTTCTGTTTGTACAGCACTTGCCCGGAGGGATCCCAGGCTAAGCTTCTGGAGATGACAGTGAGGTGTGGAGTCGCAGTTAAATGTCAGGAAACACAAGGAAAGCCTCTGGACTAAGCTGTGGAGGATCCGTGTCTGCATCCTGTGTGCTCAGTCAGTGCTTTGAAGGAAGAGGTACATATAAATACTGTGCAGACAGCATGCATAAGAGCGTGCTTCTTTGTAAGTGTAATGTCTGGAAGGTGGTTTAGATGTGGAACAACAACATATCTTTCAAAACTCTCTTTGTAACTTTCATATAGATCTGTATGACCTGGGCCTGCAGGGGCCCAAGTGGCTGTTAATTATACCAGTGCTTCAACTCAGTGCAACTTTTAACTATGATAGCAAGCTGGGTCAGCTAACTGTGAGTTTCTTGAAGTACAGTTGTGGTAAATCTGCATTTGGTTTGTTGCATCCCATGACTTTTTTGTTCATGAACACATTTGGGGAAAGTTTGGTGCCAGTGATACACATTAACAGTCCTTTATCCAGCAATTATGCAAGAGATCTCTTAAATCTGTGACTTAATGAAGGCTTGCATCCAATTTCTTGTGTTGGTACAAGAGAATATTCAATTGGGGAAATTATAGCTAATGTCCATATAATTCACACTAAAGGGACTAATAAGCAGGCTAGTTAGAAAAGTTGTAGTTTAAAATGAAGAACTGGTGATACATGTACTTGCTTTTAATTGGCGTTGCTTTATAAATGAGGGTCAATACACTTTGGTGTCAATATGTACTATGGTGTATTTGTGGGCAAATCATGTCTTTCAGACAAGGATTTCGCCGAAATTTATCAGCTGATCATGCATGAACATACAGTGGAACTGCAAGCCTCTAGATAATAATAATCTCTACAGCCTTTTAACCGCAGAATGGGTCTGTGTGTGATAATGTACATTTTCTATGTTATGAAAGCTTATTCCTTGTAGCTAACTGTCCCAATAATATTTAGCTGGCTCAGGTACTTAACTGCCACTTCCAGGAAAAATTGTCAGCTGTAACTTGTCTCCTTAAGGTAGGTTCAAGTATTTTCTGGTTGTTGGGAATTTTATTCATATCACCTCTTCTGTAGAGAAGTTCTAAAGTAATTGAAAAGTTTGCTTCTAATCAGAACTGTTTCACAAACATTCATTTCCTTTCTGAGGCTAAAATGTCTGTAAATAAACTGTCTGTTCTTCTGGGGAGCATTGAGGTTTTTTTTTTTTTTTTGGCCAAAATGCTAATTTAAGCAGATGTACAGCAAGAAAGGAGAAAACCAGGTATTTTATCATAACCTTGTATCATCTCATGTGAAAGAAAATTTTCTGGTTGTTGGGAATTTTATTCATATCACCTCTTCTGTAGAGAAGTTCTAAAGTAATTGAAAAGTTTGCTTC
>JBCJKH010056601.1:1430-15278 GCA_039877255.1 Loriculus beryllinus
ATTTTGGTAATGACACATTTTGTTGCAGAAGATCTTATGCATCTGACCGTCTGACCAAACCTGGGGACTGATCCTATCAAACACGTGATTGCCCACATGCTTTTGTGGCTCCTTTTTTCTATACCCATGAAGTCATTTGATAAGAACACAGCCACACACATAGCTAAAGAGGAGGGGAGAAGACTTCCACAGGGCCAGAAACCTCTTAAATTAGAATAGCAACTTAAAACCATGACTGAGGAGGCCACAGTGTCCCATATAATCAATCTGTGCAACAGGAAATAGCCCTGAGTTTAAGTCAACCACTCCAGGGCAAGGCAACAAGAGCTTGTTACACAACTTCTTCAAAGCCTAAAAAAAAGCTAAACTTCCCTCTGAGATATAAACACTATTTGTAATTAAGAATATGTCAGTGCTTAACAATTCATGCAACTGAAGCCTGCTGATCATAAGGTGTGGCCAGGTCAGTGCTTCTTAGACCTAAAAGAGCATCATCTATTTTACTTTCACAAGGGTATCACATACGAACACCCGAGCAACTCAATAGCAGACACTTCAGGTCACATGAGTTAAGAGAAGGATTTAATACCCAGTACAAATCCTAGATGTTCAATCTGGACCAAAAAGGTCCATCTTTTGGAAGGTGCCTAAAAACAAGGCTATCTGATATAGATGTAAATGCATTCTGGAACTAGGAAGAAGCTTTAAAGCACTTGATTTTACCCTTCCTGTGGCAAGAGCCTGGCTGAGAAAGCGCACCCGAAGGCACAGAGCAAGATAAAGCATTTCAAGACGCTTTAATATAGCTGCAAGTTTATCTCATGATATTCTGTGATATGCATAGAGCCAGGCACAATAGGGCTCTTGGCACTACTCTAAGAGGCTAATCTCTCCACACAATTCTGGCAAGTGTTCTATGTGCTGAGGGCCCTTCCTGGTTCATGGGGAGAAAGAGCACCCAGTCAAATTTTACCAACTTCTCCAAGCCCATCTGCAAAACTGCATTTTAAAATCTTTGTTCATCATCAGTCACATGAATCACTGTAACACCCATGTGGAAAAAAATCTCTCTGAAGTTTTGCAATGACACTGACATTACACTGGGCACTGATAACAACTGCAGAGCATCAGGCTCTGCATTCACTAGGTGGTACTGTACCAAAAGAGGCTCACTCCACACCTCAAATTACCTACCAGAGATGAAAAGCAGCAATTACCTGGCTATGCAGTGGGTTACCTGATGAAATGGATAGCTTTCAAGAATAACATTTTATGTCAGACCTCCTAGAATCTCAAAACAGCAAAGCACAGCCTTACAGCTTAAAGACTTTAGACCATGGCATGGTCACTGAAATATCTTTCTTCAGGGAGAAGACAAAGCAGAATCTTAAAAGCAATATAACCAAGGATTATGTGGGCAGTAACATAATGCAATTTCTTTCAGCAGTCCCATCACAAGCAGCTCTGCAAACACTACAGCCAGGAAGCCCAAGACTTCTGATAAGCACATTTTCTGACTACGATATTTAAAAAGATGTTCTACCTGAAGCTTCTCTCACCTTTGGACCATTTGTAAACTCTTGTTCGTGTGCAAGCTTTCTTCTGTCTCATACTGAACACTAATATTCCTCAACATCATAACACTTATACCACCCGTGTTCTATGCAGCCACCTGTTTTCACAAAGCTTCTATTACCCTTACTATCTTTCAGACTTGTGGGCTTTTCAAAATATACAGTGACAAAGTCCACAATCTCAGGTCATTGAAGGGTGAAAAGCACGTAGGCAGGCACAATAGTCACAGACTGTGCCCACAGGAGTTGAGAATTTAGTACTGGAACTGCCCTAAATGTTCAGCTTCGGTTAAGAAAGGTTCCTAGTACCAACACATCCTTTTTAATTACTGCTCCTTCTGCACAGCGATTAATTATGCAAAATTTCTCCCAAGGCAGAATTCAATCCTAGTTCAAAGGGAATGCATGCCTGAATCCTGCTTTAATCCTTCTACACAAGTCTGGCTTGTGGACAAAATTCAACAACTCAGACTGAGTTTGCTTCTGTTGTACCTGACATTTTTAATGCTACTAGCAGTCGTTTTCAGAACATTCCTTCAACAGAAAGATGAACTGCTTAAGGAATGCAAGAAGTCATGATCGAATCTGCTTTTTCATAGGTAGAAAAAAAAAGCAAACATAAATATTTATACTTTAAAACTTCAAGAGGCCCTAACAGTCAGGCAGTGGCAAGTTACCATGGAAGCCAGTAGCACATCTGATGGCTTTCTGCCTGCCATGGAAGTGAAAGAAAAACACCTTGCTGCTATTTGGCAGCTCTACTGCATATGCAAGTCCAAATGTTACAGAGGCATTCAGGTAACAGCTACACTCTCACACATCAACATACATCTGCTCTACAAGACAGCCATGCATCCTAAAGAACACAAATCTCTTGTATGTAAAGACATACAGACACAAATGATAACACAAGGAGGTTACATCATGGGACATGATGCCTCCTCTCGTTCAAATTTCAATACAGCAAGATTTCTCCTCCCATCTTGGTATCAAGGGTATTTATCTTGAAATGTTTGTTTCCACACCACAACCATACAAGCTTACTTTCCAAAGCAACACAGTTCACAGTTTTCCAAGCCTAATTTTAATAAATTCTGGAAGTGATTCAACATGACACTGCTAAAACAGGGAATACTGTTCTGGTTTTCCTACATTACAAATACACCATTTTAAACCACAGAGAAGTGCAGAAAGAAGAATGATTTACTACTCCCCTTCATAACAATAATATCAGAGCCCAAGCAGCTGCAGAAAATAGCAGCAAGTAAAAGGCTCTTTGCTCAGTAATCCATTTAACTTCAAATGAAGCTGAAAGTGTAAGCAAATGTTAAGTGAAACTGGGGAATAGAGGCATAACTGATTTAATGTTTCGAAGTCTATCAAATGCTAAATGGCAGCAGGTAACACTAAAATACAAGTAGCGATTTGAACTGAATGTATATTAAAGTGTACTAGAGATTATGATTTTTTTTTTCCCCAGCAGAAGCATATGGAATAGTAAATCTTTTCATTTAAGAAGTACAGTACTTTGGACACCAGCCTCAGAGATGCCACTCAGGGTTTTTTTGGTGTATTTTGTAGTATTTCAGGTCTCTGGGTTTTTCCTGTAGTGAATTGGGATTACATTACCAAATACAGTGCATTTTTAAGATCATATTCAGGAATTTGCTGCTTTTCCCTAATTCTTTAAATTCAAGTATCTTCCTTTACAAAGACTCTTGAGAATTTAGTTCAGACCAGAAGCAGCTCTTTTCTTGATTTTAATTTTTTTTTGTTATAAACTTTCTTCTACAGAAACACGATCCCATACTCATGATTTTGAGAGGTTAAATACTTTCAACAATTAACTTAAATACTGTATATTTCAGGCAAGAACTTAATATATTTTCACAAGGCAGTGATTTTAAGAACGTACCACTCAGAACAGAAAATGCAACACAATGCAAGAGTGGTACCTTGGGTACAACTGTGTACGCTTGAGGTTGTGGTATACTATTGATTATGTCTATTATGAACGAGAAACCCTTCAACTTAGTTAACACAAAGCTTATTATACTAACATCACTTAAGGATTGCTTTCCCCTTGCTTTGCATAGAAGAAGTTCTCAGAATCTCTATTCTCCTAACTGTACTGGAGAAGTCATAAAGGGTCACCAACTTGCCTTCAGTTAGGTCATAAGCAGGCCAAAATGGACATCACTGAGCAATAACAGATTTGCACGCTATGGACAGTTAAGTCCCACTTGTTCTAACATACAACATTTAACATGGTTTCCTCACATCTGCAATTGAACAACCAACTTACATTGTAAAGTGCAAGTTTTGTGTCATAATAGAAAACTCTTGTGTACTACAAATACTCCAAAGGCAGCTGCAGTCCTTAGCTGTACCACATGAATTCATGGTAAGATCCTTCTCCAAAACTTCCACTACAGCATCATGATCCATATTGATTCTATGGGTGCACTTTGAGCATCTCCTCTGAACTAGATTAAACAATAAAAGTTTTTTAAAAGTATAATGTTGGAAGTAGCCAAGAATGCTGAGAGTCCTTCAGTGACCTATGACGGCATGAACAAATCTTTGTTGAAGTGGTAAAACAATGAAGTGAGGCACACTCTTACTATGACTTTGTTTCTAGGGCTTTTCATGGGTAGTTTGTTTTCAAACACTCTTTTCTTGTATATAAGAAAAGCTTTAAGTGGCTAGAAAATTAAATGGAAGCAATTGGGTTATCTGGAAGAGCACAAGCAGTTGTTTTTAACAAAAACGTACCTTGGCTAGAATGTATTAGATGAGTCAGGGTTCTGCACCACTCAAACTCACCTCATCTGTTCCAGGAATAAAACAATTCCATTTGTTCTACAAAGAATTTTCTCATTCACAGGAAAAACACCATTTAACAATGTGCTCTTTAAATCAATGGTGAAAACCGTGTGTTTTCTTCCTCTTCTGACATAAGATGAACTATAAGATTCACAAGAAAGTCTGTTTCATGCCATATAAAGGCAGGAGAGATCTGTTAATCACTGGCAAGAGATGCAATGCCAGCTTTTGAGAAACATGCCAACTAAGACACTTCCAAATATTAAGAGTAATTGGAAACCTCCTATTAGAAAGTGAAACATTACAATCTCATAAAACAATTCTACTGTAGAGCAAGAAACACAATGAAGACAGCAAATGCCAGCAAAGTCTTTCATCTAACAAAGAACTTATTCAGGTTGTGTTGATCCACAAATTTCAATACCCAAATATAGTACAGGTTAACAGATTCTTTTTCTTACTGGTAAGAAGACATACAGCCTCCATCTTCATGACCGTCCATTTAAAGAAACAACAAAAGCAAATTATCCATAGAAGAGTCTAAATGTAAACAAAGCTAAAACTTCTACGATGACAAGTAGCAAATTAATACACAGTGAAACTGTAAACTGCAAATAGGAAAGAACAACGGGATGGACAACATGAAGGTTCCAGAGAAAGCATGAACAAGTCACACCTTTTGCCTACAGCTTGTGATCTTTGAGCTCCCAGAGTTATTAGAGCTTCCAGAAAGCTACCTCTAATTTTGCCAATTGATACCCATTTTTTTTCTTTTGAGCTCTCCTCTTTGGCACAGAACGCTGCACATAATGGAAGACTCAGGCATCCAGACACACTTTAAAGTGTTAGATGATACAGCATTAAAAAAACCCATTATAAATTAATGTATTTCATGAACATGCAGGTAGAAGCTTTGTCACTACACAGGGCTTGTTACAACTCTTCTATAGAGCGCACTACAGTTAGGTGGAAGAAAAACTCTTCTAAGGGATATGGAGTGAACTTCTGGCACTCAGGGATGAATTCTGCCTTCATACTGTATTTTTATAATAAAAGATGTGACAGATTTCAAAAGAAGTTGCATCACTCTCCAAGTGGCCTCTTTGTCTTGAAGTTTCCCAGGACAAAGGGAGACAGATCCAGGCTCAGTTTTTATGTATTACTGATTCCTTTAAGAGCAGATCACTTCCAAAGGGAGAATACGCACTAAGTTCAGAAAAATCGAGGCTACTTGATTTCAGTTTGCACATTTGTGGTTTACACTAATGCTCAACACCTTACCATGGTGCTAGAAAACATAAGGGAAGGAAAGTGGGAAAGGCTGCTGCAGCTACTGCCATAACTAGTCAACTGTCCTTGCTTTTTGATACTCTTAGGGAAAAGGAGATAGGAAAGAAGCAAACTAAGGACTCCTCTTAGAGTGGGAAATACACATCCAACTATTGTCTGATGATCATGTCAACCACAACATTCTTCTTTCCTTGGATATGAAATGAGAAAACTGATAGTGCGTTCTTCTTTGTCCACAATATTGGAAATAAACCATCCTGAAAGATTATGGATCCTGTAACACACTAACAAATGAAGGAGGAACAGAAAAAGAGATACATTATGACAGGAACCTGCTGCTCTACCTATGGCATGACCTTTCTTCACAGGTTTTTCCTAACAAGCATTATTCAAAAACCATCTTTAACAGTACAATATCCTTCTATGACACTTTTCCTACTACATCAAAAGTCTTCTCCTAAAAGCCAACATACATGGGCTGTCCCATAGCACAAGGACATCTTCCAGTCCCATCTACACTAATTGTTGAGATTCCTTGGGCATGACCAGTGGTTAAAGTGGACTTAGTCCATTACCTTTAACACTCTACACAATTTGCTGGGATCAATATAGCTTCAAATGGTAACACCTAACACAAAGCCACTTGTATGCCAGTACACTGGAGTCACTCTGCAGGGGTGAAGGCGTCAGTTATACCCAGTGACACAGTAGACAAGCGCACCAACAAAAGTCATGTTTAGACAAAGTTCCAAGGTTGAGGGAGGTGATTCTCCACCTCTACTCTGCCCTTGTGGGACCTCACCTGGAGCTCTGCATTGAGCTCTGGGGCCCCTAGCATAAGTAAAACATTGAGCTGTTGGAGCACATCCAGAAGAGGGCCATGAAAATGATCCAAGGGCTGGAACTCCTCTGGCATAGAGAAAGGCTGACAGAGTTAAGGCTGTTCAGCACCTGCTGAAAAAATTTCAGTTCCCATCTTCCAGAAGATCCAACCCCTTCCCCATTAATTTGAGTTACTAGGGGTAGCATTGGACTTAATCCACAGTGCATCACCTGGTAAAACAAGACAGTTTTGGAGCACTTGGCTACACAAAGCCTTTTTATCTTGTTTCTTTTCCATGACCCTCAGGCTCCTTTCTTGCCTTCAGCAACAGAGATACTTAAATCAGTTTAATAGTTCTCATACCCGTCTTCTCACTTTTGTGGTCCTGCCCTACTCCTGTGTTTGTGCCAAAACAGCAGTGTGTGTGTGTGGTCACAGAATGAATGAGATCAAGGAAAGTCTGGTTAAGAGAGCATTTTTCCTTTTTTTTTTTTTTTTTTTCCACAAGCGGATCAGATTCCCAAGTTATTACATGACCCAGCTGCACACACAACTATCACAGCCAGGGTATGAAGACAAAGCTGCTTAATATTAGCATCGCAAATGAACTGCTGTAAGGAGAAGTGGGGATGTTTATAGTTATTTTCCTAGCAACGCTGTGCTGCCCAAAACAGTATTGTTTCACAGACAAGTACCAGCAAAATCTATTATAAACTTTGTCCATATAGATCCTTTTTAGAACTGACAAATTCCCTACAGACAACAATTACGTGAATACCATTACTCCCTGAAGACCATGCTCCAGTTCACCACAGCCAGAAAATCTTTCACTGCAAAAGGAAGGGCTATTGAAATCAGGACATGTGCTGTGTTAAAGATACAGGGAGAAGTATGGCGTTAAGAGTGAATTAGAAGTCCCATTTTGGTAAAGTAATAAGATAAGTAGTGATGGGAGGCAGCTATATTAAGATGCTCTCACAAATCTTGCCTTGTCATTTCATCCAATGCTATAAAAAGTAATCACACTTGAGCAGTGCTGTACAGATGTCAAACTGCCCTAGCTCACAAGTTTGGGGCTCACAAGAGCTGTAGCATTTGTTGACTCTGAATAAGGACAGAGAACCACCAAATAACACAGTGAAGGGGATCACAGATTAAGGTGCCCCTAGTGAATGATGCCCCACATCAGACTGCCTCATCAAACACAGAGAAGCACCATGCTCAAAGACTTTGGGACTAACTCTTTTGGAAACTGCATCACAGAAAAATGACAGTCAGAAACGTTTGGCAGGGAGGGGCAATAGAAAAGGGCAGAATTCAGGAAAAGTTCCCAAAACACTGAAAAGATCCATACTTATTTTTATTTCTTTAAACAAGGGGACACTCCTTTGCTTCTTGCTAGAAGTCACTACAGAGAAATACTTGCCTTTATACAAGAGGACCACTACTTTTGTCAAAGCTATGACAACTTCAGTAGACACAGTTCTAACTACTACCAACATGCTAAATGGCATCTTACCAACATCTTCCAAAGGGGCAGCGTATCTACTCTTCAGAAATCCTCTGTGGACTTTACAGGGAGGAAAAGTGCTACAGAATGGAAGTATACCACCTTAGAGGCACTCCTGAAGAAATAATTGAAGCATCTTGTGACTACAAGATTAACTGACACTTTGAATACAGCAATGCCCATGAGGACATGCAAGAGAAAAGAACAGAAAATTTGACATTGGCAAATCCTCACTATCCAGCCTTCCATGAATCACATTAGGAGAAATACAAACAGTCGCTCCAGAGGACAGACCAAGTTCTGCTGTCTGACTCAATGCTGAGAAGATTTACTCACAGGTTACCCTCCTGCTGCCCATAAGCAATACTTCCCTGTTGGTACCCATCCCACGTTACAGTTCAGCCACACCAGACCGATTCAGAGGTAAGGATTTGTTAGGCAGGAAAGGAACCTAATTCCACACTGCTTGTGTTCATAGAATCACGGAAAGGTTTGGGTTGAAAGGGGTCTTAAAGCTCATCAAGGACAGTGACACCTTTCGCTAGACCAGGTTGCTCCAAGCCCCATCCAACCTGGCCTTGAACACTGCCAGGGATGGGGCAGCAACAGCTTCTCTGGGCAACCTGGGCCAGTGCCTCAGCACACTCAAAGAGAACTTCTTCCTAGTATCTAATCTAGCTCTATCCTCTATTAGTTTAAAGCTATTCCCCCTTGTCCTGTCACTGCAATAGCATCCATCACAAAACCTGCCACTTCACATTGTCTCAAGAACTAAGAATCTCTTTTTTAGCTACTTTCATTCCAAATCAGGTTGACTTTAAGAAACTCCTCCCCTTAGAGCAAACAGAAATATTTTTCTCAGTGGCTCTCCACATAAGCTTTCTTTTATTATTATCATAAGCATCTGATCATGTGAGAAACACACCAACCAAGAAGGGTGCTTCTTTTAAACAACACATTTTTCTTTAAAATGGCACAGAATAAATGGGTAGAAGAAAGATTCAACACCAACAAAATTCAGCAAGCTTCACTAATTCTCACCTTCCTCTTCAAAATGAGTCCCTTTAAAAATTCCTAGCCAGGCAAAAAAAATAAAAGAAAAAAAAAGAAAACAGTTGAAAATCTTATAGAAGCCTAATTGCTTGTTTGGTGTGGGGGCTGTTTGGGGGTTTGGAGGTAAACAATTAAAGAACTTGTAAAATGAAAACCAAAAGGCAGTAATACACCCAACTGAAATGACAAAAGTAACTGGTGGAGCAACTGCTGTATGAGGAATTCAGCAAAACTGTTTTGAAGTACTAGAGAACTCTTACGATGTGTCTAAAGGAAAGGATGTATGTGGACTCTGTAATATATATGTGGGCTGTCTGTAATGCAGTTTTCACCTATACTTACCTTGCTGTTTCTTAAGTGTGTCCATCATTCCAACAACGTATTTCTTGAACAAGGATGGTATATTTTTATAAATTATGTTCTAAATAATAATTTTTATGCTTCAGTAGCAAAATTTAAGGATAGCAGAAACTATGCCCTATCTTCTGTACAAACACATATGTTCATAAAAGGTTTTAAAAATGCACTGCAGGTGCCTTTTTCAGCAGTTTGCAGGGAAAAAGATTGCGGATGGAAAGAATAGTGACATGCTGAGGAAAAGAGAAGCACACATTCTTCTTCCATATAAGATTTCTATTCTCTCTGGCTGAAGGCAGCATCCAAATTGCTTTTGCTTTTTAAGCAGCAGTAATTTACATATTTTGGGGAGGAGGGGTTTGTTTTTATAGACAGATATGATGCACTCAGCACGTACCACAATCCACACAACTGGATACAAAAACACTCCTCAATGCAAACATACCTTTAACAGTTTTGACAAAAACTTGTTTCTCTTTACTGGGGTCTTTTTCCTCTATTAGAATCCCATGAAAAATGCGCCCAAACGTGCCTGTGGATAGAACATACAGTAAGTACCATGTGATTAAAATACACTGATAACATTAACACAATTTCAGATTAAGAAAACTCTACCTTAAAACGTATCAGCCACAGCAAAAACTTAGGAACAGGTGCAGTTGAAGCCTAAGTCCTAAGTGCTCCATTAAGCCAGCAATATAAAATCCAACCACTTCTCCAACAAGAGGTGGATTCAGAACCATATGCAGTAATTGCTGAAAATTTTAGGTAACTAAAACTTAAAGGGACAACTATGAAAGTGGACCAATAACAGCAGCAGAATTGAATTAAATTAATTATCAGTACTAATGACGGGGTTATTTTTGGTAGTTCAGTCTTTGACAACTGCACTAAACACCAGCTCCAACCTTTTCTCACCCAGCCAGTCTGGAATTCTCCAGTATTTCTCAAAACCATGAATTTTACTTTGGTTTTGGCTTTTTTCTTTAAATCTTCACAGAGCAATACTGGTTTCAGCCAACCTGTACCCATGGAACAGTGTGAAACAAACAGTATCACACTACTCAAATGTTTCACCTCAGCTGGACAGTGTTGGGTTCATTTGGGTTCTTTTTTCAGTCTCTCCAACATTTCTGCATTCACAAAATTTTAATGATGCTATTGCAGGAAGAGGAGGTACGTTAAACAGCTGGAAGAAGAACAACTACAGCGTGGTAACACAGAGAATTGGGTTTTTATACAACCCAGGCTGGCAACACTTTTCTGTCACTCTATTACCATGGCACCCATGCGTGCATCATCTTCATGCAGTCTAACCATAAATATACAGGACAAATTATTGAACAGTAAACTAAAACCTTCCTATCTCAGCTCCTGAAGAAATCAAGAAAGTGCCTTAAGTATATATTTCCAAAATACAAATATAAGTCAAATGGAAGAGAGCATCTTGTACTGAAATGTGTTCTGATATGAAGCTATCTATTTATAAATGCTGAAATTAAAGAGAATGAGGAAGCATGTAAGAGCAGGTATGACTAGAAGTAATTTTCATGCAATGCAATATCTAAACACAGTAAGACTGTTAGCACTGCATGCCTGTACGGTCATGGCTCAGGGTTTTGTTGTTTTGGGTGTTTGCTTCTTTTAAGCAAACAAACAGTAACCTGAAAGACTGGTATCTTAGCAGGAACCTGCTGTCACTGGCATGCTGTAACATTTAGACAGCACTGTGAACATACTACTTCTGCCTTGCTCTCCCCAGGCTTTTCCCACATTATGCTGCTTTTATTCCAGACTGGACATCAAAGCTATTTCCCTTCTTCACAAAAAACGCTTAAAGGTCCATGCACTGTGAACATCTATTTGCACACCTATTTCATTAGAAACTTTCGTTGTTTTTTCTTAAGACACCCACATTTTTGTCTTGCATCTAGTACAGTATGAGCTTAAAGCAGGTTCAGAATCAGGTGCTGTGCAAGCCCAGCAATACAAAAGGCCCATACAGACCCATCTTCATTTGCACACTCTCAAGACGCGGTGCTTTACACCACAGCAGAACCATAACATTCTAAACTATTAGCATGTTAAGGTAGGCTATATTATGGAAGCTGCTTTGAGGTTTATATTGAATCTCTGACCAAGATCTGCAAAATATGTCCAAGTTCCACTGGCAGCTCTTAGATATTCTTGGAAATTTTATGCAGACATTTCTATTATTCACTTCTTTGCCTCTGAATCTCTTTTGTTCTTAGACGACGGAGACTCAATTCTGTTACAGTCCTGAACTAAAATTGGTAACTGTTCACCAGGACCTGTCTTTAAGTTCTCTAACTTTTGATGGGTTTGATAGGCTAAAATAAGAGCTGGAAGCCAAGAAACAAGATCCCAGTGTTAACAGGGTCTATACTGCATTCAACAGCCACTTAAGCCATATCTGGTGGACTAGAGCAGCTTTACCACTTGGTGCTAAGCAGCTGAAGCGTAGCTGCAGCACTGAGTCACTTCTGGTCATAGGATGACTATTGAACATTACAGCTACAAGCAGCAGACAGTACAAAGGAAGACAAAGTACATCCTGCATGCAAAGGAAGCTTTTTGCAGAACCACCATTGGAGTGGAGCACAAAGCTACCTCCATAGAGATTTAGAGGCATCCTCCCATTGTTTTCCAGGCAGCAATGCAACACATTTAGGAGTTCTGCCTCCAAAGAATGAGTATCCCAGATCTCCAGCTTCAGAAGTTTGATTTCTCATGAGGCTCACAGAACACAGACTCGAAGGTTCAGCAGTAAAGATTAATGACAATTATTTAAATATTTAAGCCTATTTCCCAAATTCAGTATCAACAAGAACCAATTCACGTTGTGCATGAACACCTCCAAAGTAAACGTTAAATCAGGTAATCTCTGTATCCTTCATATCAGAGCCGTAAATGTTGCATCTGCTGACCACATTTCCAATTGGAAGCTATCAAATTGAGACAGTGAGATTTGCCAACTGAGGGTTCTGTGGGCTTCAGGGGGTTTTTTGTCTTCCATTTTTTGGTGTTGGAGAATCTCTCCTGCAGTAACTTACAAAAGTGAGTTACTTCGCTGCTGACAACTGATTTCCTCATTCCTTAACCATCTAACCCTTTCCTTTAAATAAAGGACCAGATTATTACGACAGACAAGCTGAACGATTTACTGAACATGATTCGTTGCTTCCCATTCTAATGAATTCTGGAAACTGCTTTCCCCACCCAACCCCCCAAATGCAAAGACAGGTCTTTCTGCAAAGACATCATTCTTCTCCTTCACCACAGTTATAAAGATCAGCAATGTCATCCATGATTAATTTCTGAAAAATCCTGCTATTAAAGAATATATGGACATATATACACACACAAGCACACGTTGTAGCCCACAGGTGTCCTGTTAATACCTTCTTGAAGCACGTCTTTTAGAGTGATCCTCTCCCTGGAGATGGCTATGTCCTTCACTTTAGCTTTTGCTTCCATTAGAGTGACACTTTTAAGATCATTCTTCTCTATCCGTAACGTAGGATAACCTGAGGAGCCAGCAGAGCCAAACAAACCAATATAAATACCCTTATAATAAGAACACAAGCACATTGCTTCACCTCAGCACCACCTACAGGTAAAAAGACATGGAAGCAGCATGTATTTAAAAATATTGTTTGTTAGTCTTTAAAAGAATAGAAATGTTTAATAGTATTAAACAAAAACAACAAAAAAAAACCAAGCCATGTGAATGTAATCATCTGCAGGGAAAATGATACCACTCAGGAATTTTATGTACAGTCATGCAATCAACTGATTATTAACAGCAAGTAAACCCCTTATATACTGAAGCCAATTAACATGACACTGTTTCCTTGTTGTCAGGGAAGCGCAAAGACCACAGTCAAGAGACTTTGAGAGGACTTGGAGTGAGGAAGATGCCTTCCACCAGCAGAATATAACGAGAACTATCAGTGCCCTCTTCTGGCACTTCTAGACATCTGGATACAATAATACAGACAGAAAGGCCCACATATTTCTGTACACATTTATGAATTATTAGGGAAATCTTGAAAAATACTTTGTTTATTTACTTGTTACTAAAAAAAAGTTAACACAAGTGTGGAAGAACTGTTCTTCCTGTTAATCTCATAGCATCCAGTCTGGTTTGTTCAATCCAGCCTGGGCTTGCTCAACATAGACAAGGCCCTGGGGAGACCTTAGAGCAGCTTCCAGTGCCTAAAAAGACTACAAGAAATCTGGTGAAGGATTTTTTATAAGAGCAGGTAGTTACTGGACACAGGGGAATGGCTTTAAACTGAAAGAGGGGAGATTTACATTAGATATTAGGAAGAAGTTCTTCCCTGTGAGGGTGCTGAGGCATTGGCACAGGGTGCCCAGAGAAGCTGTGGCTG
>JBCJKH010056604.1:0-19403 GCA_039877255.1 Loriculus beryllinus
GTTACTAAACTGTTCTTATCTCAACCTGTGGGAGTTGCATTCTTTTGGTTCTCCTCCCCATCCCTCCAGGAGCAGGGAGAGGGCAAGAAAGGGGGGTTGAGTGGGTGAACGAGCTGTGTGGCTGGGTTTAAACCAGGACAGTATTGTATTTCCAACAATTTTTGCAAACTAAATTCTTGATTGAACTCTTTGAAAGCTATGTGTATTTTTACTGTACTTTTAGTAATTCCTTAGTTTTAGATAGACAGAGGGTGAGAATCCATCCTGAATAAGTTGTGCAGGTAACCTTAGGACACCTGTGCCTTTCCTCAATTTTCCTCATTTGTACTGTGGATATAAATATAACTGAATTTAATCAGATTTTTGAGAATAGAACTTTGCCAAAAACTGAGTACAATCCGTAAGTTTTGAACTGTGTCCATCATTATCCCCTGTACAAGCTATTTGAAGTTCACTATACGACAGCGCGATGATGGGATGAAGTTTATGAAGCATTATTTGCCATGCGAGTTGGAATTTCAAACACTATTACTAAGCTTTCATGGTATTCTAGCATTCATTTTGTATCAAAGATAATGAAATATTGATTGAATTTATACTGAAAGAATAGGAAATAATAGGATCCTCTGAGGTATAATGAAATTGTTTTATCTTCTTAACAGTCTTTTTCTGTACATTTCAAATAAGGGGCTCTGTGGCACTGCCAGAAAATCAGCAGTATTGTGTTCCACTTCTTTATTGCTTCCCATGACTGGCTGTGCAAACCAAACACTCATCAGTTTGATTCATACTGCTTGGCTAGGTAGGCAGTTGGAAGGGTGGACTGGCTGTCTTTCATCCCAGGTGCGTCAGGCAGAAATGTGTAATCAGCTGGTATGGGGTTTAAAGCGTTGTGCTTTTATTAGTGTAAAACAAACAAATGTTATGTTCTTAGCCTACTTGTAGATTTAACTTCTTCTGTTTCTTTAAGCTAGAAAAACACTGTTAATTGTTTCAGGTTTGCTGAAGAAGTGTCTTCTTTTCCTATTCTTTTCTTATATTCTGTTTCTATCCACTAGGAAGAAATCTCAGTAAACTTCTAGGCCTGGAAGAGCAGTGGGCAACAAGGCCACATCTGGCTTTGGAGAGCAGTTCTGAAAGCTAATGGCTTTCAGTAGGGATATCTAATCTGTTAATGCATGTCTGTTTCAAAGACAGGCTTGGGGAAAAACATACCCCATCATCTTAAATAAACCTTTGAAACAAATTGTCAGAACTGGCATCTTTGATTCAGATCTGTTGCAAACTGTGTGACTTTATGTCTAGATTAATATGCCAGATGACTTGAATGTAAGAGTTGTGGGGATAAGGAAGGAAGCTACTATAATTTTGTGTGTGTGTGTGAAGATAATGTTACTTACTTAGGAAGGTAGAATGGACTGAGGAGGAATGATAGTAGAGGTAAATAACAGCTTTAATTTTATCACCTCCTTGCTTTAAATCAAATGGCTGTTATTTTCTCATGATTGAGAATATATGAATGCAAATGAGGAGATATAGAATGAGTCAAAGGAGTTTAAAATGATTTATTATATGCTATCATATATCAGAGCAAGCGTATGCATTAAAGTGAAGAAGCTGTGATTAAGTCAGTTTTAGCTCCCAGTTACGTTCTTGAATACAAGATCCTGCTGTTGTTGAGCAATATATTTGTAGAGATAAAATCAGCATTGTAGTTTACAGTGCTGCCTACCCTGTATTAAATCATGTACACTGTCATAAGGTATCGTATGTCATCTTAAATTACTTCATGTCATGTGCTGTCTGTAAATCAAGTACAGTTGGTTCTGGAAGGCAAGGAATTGTTCCTTTAATAGAAATCATATTGCCATAGCAAAGCAAGCTTAAAATAGAATCTTTGGATTTCAGGTCTATAATTTACTTCTAGATTTGGTAATCATTTAAAGAGGTGACACTATTTTCATGACTGAATTGTAAGGTAAGATTAACAAATCACATTTTGTAAATATATTTTAACGTACTTTTTGTCAGTTATGCATTTATATGAAAAATTAGGGAGGCTTTATTTACTGCTACATTTTTACAAATTTGATTACATCGTGTAATGTGTTGGCCACTGACCTAGAAACCTCCATTAACATATTCAGACTTGGTGAAATCAGTGGCATATAAACTAGTATTATTTTTTTATATTCCTTAAAATACTCTAAATAATTTTATATTCCTGTTTGCAGCCATTTTTGTGAAATGGTAACCACTTTGGAGAAGAGAGTACTTAGCTACTTAGCGAAAATGTTTTGGTACCGTAAACATAGAGGACTGGGGGTGCTATAAGATCTAGCTTAGCTAATGTAATAAATTGTCTTTCATATGTTAAAAGGTGAACGAAACTGACAATTAAATTTTTAAACTTATTAAGGAGTTGTTGCTAGAACTGATTAGACAGTCAGCTGTTGAGACAGTAGCTTTTATATAACAGGATATTGTTTTGCTCATCATGTTACCACATTTGGCAAACTTTTATCTTAATGCGCCTATCGGGAATACCAGTCTGACCTCAATCTGAGTAAAGCCTTAATAGTCGACGTGAGGGATGCTTGCAGGAGGTGGCACGGTCATTCTCGCAGACTGTATATTTGTTATCGCATGTTAATCAGATTCATCATTCTGTTTAATAAAGATTTCATCTGCCACGCGAATGCATAATCGGCTATGTCTGAGTGACCGTCTTTTGTCTTGAGCAGATTGCTAAAACTGTATTAAGCATCATTAGACAAAAATGACGACCTTATTAATTTGTCCTTTATGTGTTTTCCAGCAGATTGGACCTCATTATTATGCAAACACAGTACACAGAGCGGCACCAGAAGTAGCTCATTAATGTTTCTTTCCCTTAGTAGGTAACAGATTATTATTGTGAAGTGTGCATGAAATAATTGCTAATTATGTGCCTGAAATTGTACAGTGATTGTCTGTCTAGATTTTTTTTTATATGGTCTAAGAGCACTGTAGAAGGCCATCAGGAGTTCCAGGTTAACAGTACCAAAGTAAGGAAACCAGAAGAAGTGAATCACAATCCATGCATTTTATTACACATTTTCCTGCCTGTAAAGAGTAAGTAGGACAGCTATGGATTGCTTTGTAGTTACCTCTCACTGTGCTTCTTATTGTGAAAGAAATGACTCTCAGCTGGCAAATAATATAATGGATATGTCAAGGAGTAGATACAGGCAAGTTTGAACTGTGGGCTTCTAGTAAAAAATCCTGTAGATTCTGAAATGGTAATTCTTGAGTTAATGTGGGTTCCTTATTTGAACACCACTAAAATCTTACATATTTGCAAATACTGTTCTTTCTACCGTGTGCTTTCCCAGTTACGTTTGTATTTCTTACAGGCTCCATATTCAGTATAATTCTCCTTAAGATTTGTAAGCGTGATAGAAATTACATGTTAGGATTTGGCATTCATCTGTAGCTTGACAACTTTGTGCTAAGGGTGTAATTGGTTTAAGCTGGTAGCGCTTCATACTTATCCGTGGCGCATCTTTTGTAATCTGTCTGCCACTGTGGCTGATAAGACTTGGCCACAACTGAAGTTTTTGCAGTGCTAGAAATAAAATCCTGATCCATTAAGGGTTTGCATGGATTTAGCTTTATAATCTGGTTTAGAAATTGTGAGTGGTTAGATCTTGGATACAAGCTGTGCTGTCGAAAAGATGCCGTGAAAACCATTACATCAGCTTAAATTTTGTTAACACTACTTTTGTTGACAGTATAGCCTTAATGATATAGTGACTATTTCTCAAGAAAAGTATTTGTGAGTGGCAATTGTTTATTATATATTAGCATTGAAACAGATATCTTTGAGAATTAGGAGGAGAATAGCATTCGTATAAGGTCCCCTCCAACCCAAACCATTCTATGGTTCTATCTGACGTTACTTACATCAGGTAATTTTAGAGTCTTAACTGCATTTGGTTGGTGTTGAATAGTTGCTTATGTCAGCTAATGCTATCATTTAAATGTGGTGGTGGCTTCATAAAACACAAATTCAAATATTGTATGCTAGCTGTAAAATATTCTTTAAACTTTTCACATATAATATATATCATTACTGAGTATATGTGAAGGACAACCATATCTTACACTTCTGAAAAATCAATGTGAAATTGTCTGCAGAGACCAAATTCCCTTTCCTGCTCTGTTAGCTGCTGGGCAAATTGATATTTGCTTGCTAAAACACTTGACTGATACAAATACAAAATATTTGGTTAGGCTTTGAAGAAATATTTATTTTATTTTACTTGGATTATTTAAAACAACAGGGAATATGTAGTTCTGAACAGGCACAGGGATACTATTAATTACAGAGGTTCTGCAACCACGATTGTCACCATTTGTAATAAATGCTTTCTAAACCTGTAGTGATAATATTGCATACACTGATAAGTATGTTTAAATACAGTACAAGTGCCTATAAAGACACTCCTTTCTGTAAAAGCATGCATACAACTTGCAGGTAATTGTTAAATCAAGCTGAAAAGGGTTTGTATCTGCAATAGTTTGACATCGCACTTTTCCTTTTGCTTCACAAACTGTACTTTTCAGTTCCTATGAAATGACATTCTCTGCTCTGCACTTTTTCCCTCCCAGCTACTTTGGGGTTAATGATCCGTTTAGTTACCAATTTTAATCAATTACCACAATTAGATCTGATCTGTTATTTGCAGTGGGTGATTTTATTTCATATGGAAAACAAGACCTCCACCACACCACTTCTTGAGCACTTGCATGAGGCTTGTTGAGTATTTCCATAAATATTGTACTGACAGGCCAGAGGATATTGGAACTTACCTGAGTTTAAATGGATTAAATGTTTTCAGAGAATCCCTATGTACCCTGTCAGAAGGGAAGAGCCATAAATGACCTTGGAAAAGGTCTTTTGTGTTGCTTCTTTCTGCTGGTGCCAGAATCAATTGTCTCCCAGGAATTAATCTGTCTGAATTGTTTTACTTGTGCTTGACACTGAATGTGATTATTTGCACTTGGCCAAAAATGCATTCATTCCTTCTCTCTCAGCGAGGGGAAGGAGATCCTCACTGTGGTCATTGCTGTTTTCCGCTGACACTGCTGTTTGAATTCTGTGGAATGCATTGAAAATACTTGCAGGCCACAGCTACCTTTCTCATAAAAGGAATGTTTGGCTGCTCTTTGTGAATATTGTTGCTTGCTGAAGATGCAGCCTTATTAAAGAAAAAAAATGGGTTTATAACTCTGGGAGGAAGGTAGATGATGTTGCAGCAAATGCCTCTATGGATGCTAGTGTGTACCATGTTTAATTGCAAAGTCTCCTATGTATTTATCATCATAACCCTGTTTACAGTGTTCTTTGATAAGGCTGAAAGCTCTAGGTATGTGACTGGATTTGTCATTCTTTAATTCATTCCTTGAGAGCTATATTTAAGTGAAACTCAGTCCTATTAAGTGGGAAATACATGACAACCTCTGAAAGCCATCTTCCAGTTGCTAGCACTTTTGATGTCTTCTTCTTTTAAGACCTGAATTTTCCTTCTTTTGAATAATAGTAGCGGATACTTAAAAGTTTACTTGTACAAGTGCATATTTCCATGGTCACTGACAAGAAGGGATAACTCTTGAGTAACTACTAACTAGTTAAGGAGTGTATTGCCCCACAAACCCAGTACAGGGAGGGATGCAGAAACTGGCCAGTAAAGCACAGGAATGAGGCCAACTCTCAGATCATAAACCCCATTCTTTCTCGGGATATTCTCATGGTAAAATTTATAGTGTTTACCCAATTTTATTTTTAAATTCCAAAGTACCATTTCTACTCTTTCTACAGTTTAATTCTCATTAATCATAAATGTCTTCATGCAAGATATTGTTAGGAGGGTGAATAAGAAGATACGATCTGCAGAGTTTTTAGTAGGTTGATGACAGCTACATTTCTGTCTCCTCTGATAGAGCTTGCTGAGTGTCAGAAGATGTTAGACACGGATGAGAAAGCTGGTCAGCAGAGGTACAATCCAGACAACAGCAGGAGCGATTGGGAGGAAGCCAGTAAATGCACTATGTTATCTTTCTCACCTGGAAGTATAACTTTCCTTTGTTGTTGAGGTCAGGGACAATTGTGTAGGTTCCCTTAAGTGTTGTAGCATGATTTCATAGCATCTGATATGATATGCTTTTACCAGGAAGATCTCTTAGTTGAGGATGGTTTTTATCATTGATGATGGCAGAGATTATTTCCATTTAAATGTAGCACTAGATCCATAACCTTGTGCCTCTGTGGCTTTAGGACTGTGATGTTAAAATGGACTGGTCTAGGCACAAGCCTGATGGGGGTGCATGAAAGCATCTCTGTTCATGGGGGCTGCTCACAAAGTGGTCTTTTGAGAAAAACTGCATACAGGAGAGAAAGAAAAGTTAAAATATATGTAACTACTTTAAATATTTTTTAGCAAGATATTTAAAAATACAGGAAACAGAAAACTCACCCAACATATATTAAATTTCCCTAAAGTGCTGAGACAATCACCAGCACTGTGATTTATTATCTGTCTGGCACTGATAATCAAGTGATCTTTCATCAACCAAGGCCAATGCTCACTGAAGTTGTGAGTGACAAATGCAACCATTTTGCTTGCTTCTTTTGCAGTAGTGATATATTGATGCAAAAAAAGAATAAGGTTTTGTGTATAAAATCTCAGGTCATCTCCGCAGGCAAAGCTGGTTTGGAAGGAAAGCCTGAGCTGGGAAGTTTCTGTCCTTCCACTGCTCCTAGGTCTTAATCTGTGCCTTGATCTGTTTGTCTGCTGCGATAGGGCAACTCTTTAAGAAGCTGCATTGCAAAATGCATCTCTGGAATGGTTTGGATTAAGAATATTGCCGTTTCTGTGGGATTATTTTTAAACTGGATCATTTCAGGCATTTGATTTGTGGTACAATCGCACAAATGGTTTTTATCACAAAAGTGAAATCTGGGACATGAAGAAGCAGAAAGTTAGTGCGCTGAGAGCTGGAGCTTGAAAGTTATGGAAAATGTACAGTAGCAGCTGCTGAAATTACAGATTCAACATTCTGATTGTTTTATATTCTAATGAGCAACCCTTGCTGCAAGCTAGTATTTTTATACTGATTATGTCAGCCACATAGTGCAGCTGCCACTGACTCCTCAATCAGCAGTAACAAAACCCCTCTTTGTTATCAGTATGGGAAATATCTTGGCCATTGTGGGTGTGAATTCAAAACAGAATAGCAATCATGCACAGGCAAAATTAAAAGCTCCACGATTCATTGACAGGAGTCTAAATGTTGTGTATAAATGACTATATTCAAGTCTTTTTTTAATTTGTACTTTACCTTGTTGCATAATTAAAATATAGATGAAGTAGTTAGAGCATCTGAATGCCACAGAACGTTTGTTCATTAGATGCATCTAAATTTCTCATTCGTTTTGTATACTGAACTCACCCTTTTTGTAAATTTCTGTTCTATTATAAAATGCTAACCTCCAGTCAAGGTAAGCACATTTGTAATTTAACTTTTGTTTTATTCTTAAAGTGAGTGTACTTTCAAGTAGTTCAACACTTAAGTTTACTAAGCGATTGCCATTTTTCACACTTTAAGAGCCAAGTGGTTGTAGTAGAATGAAAGAGGGAATTAGATTTGTTGCAGATGTTTCCTAAGTCAGCTACCCTTGGGTTCTGTGAGCCATTCCACCTTTCTAGGAAAGTAGACTAAAATGGACCTATATAATGTGAATATAGGTTTACCTAATTAAACTCCATGGTGTGTATCAAACCAGGCAGACTGTGGTATGAAGTGGACAGGGATATTCTCTGTGGTAGTTATGTCTGGCTAGTTCACTGTAGGAATTCTAGTTTGAGAACTTTTCTAGTTCTTAAATTACAACCATACAGCACTAATATAAGGTAGGGGGGTGGAAAGACAGACAATTACAATCATTCTTCCATATGTAATTTGTATATGGTATTGGTTATTTTTATTGTTTAAGTTTATAGTTTCTTCGTATTGATGGAATACAAACATTTGGCCAAATTCTTTGCCTGAAGTAAGTGGAGCCAAGGACAGATTTGGATTTCTTCTCTCTGAAAGGCTTGAAATAATAATAATTTTATTTTTTTTTTAAAAAAAGGGGCCTAAGATTTTAAAGATTTTTATGGTATTTATAGATAGATGTGTGGCTATACAAAGGTTCAACCATGTCTTTCTTCAGGGAGGAACAAGGCTATCAGATAAAACAATACCTCAGCACATTTGAATTCATGTAAATCGTACGTGACTCCAGACATGTTTGAGCTGTCTTTCCTACTGCTTCCTAGTACAGAGATGGAAAAAACTTCTCAACACTTTTAGCTGGTGTTCATTAGGTGCTTTGAAATGGTCAGATTAAAGTTTATGTAGAAGCATGAGTTATTATTGCTTAATGGACTTGTGTCAGTTTTGTACCATTTCCATGTTACCACAGCTTACTTTTAAATTGCAAATTTAAATATTTTAATAATGTAAAAATAATGGGTGTTTTCATTCTAATTGATACAGAATCATTAAAATCTATGTAGGATCTCACTTATGTTGGTATTTTTTTCTTAATGCAGTATATAAAATGGTTATTTTAGCTTTGGATTAAAGTGAAGAATTATTCTTGAGCAGTTTTGATATCTAAGTTTTGTATTTTATAAACCTCAGCTGCAGTTCACACTTGTGGAAACTGTAAGTGTCCTTTTATTTTTAACAGCAGCCTAGGGTATGCTTGAAAGAGGCATATTTCCATTTTGGCTTTTGTTTGAGCAGCTTCCAAAACATCAGTCTACTTTTTTTTCTGGAAAATTTGCCAAGTCTAGCTCAGATCAAGTTTCTTTGTTAGATTTGTTCTTTTAAGCATCTGGATCAGAAACCATATCCCATACTATGCAGTAATGAAACATTTGGAAATCATCTGAGAAATCGTAGTAAAGTCATGATAGTACTGTACATTCTTTTTAAAAGTAAGAAATCTGTAGCTTACAGAGTAGTTTGGAGGGGTTTTGTTGAGTGAATATGGTTTTGTTTGAACCACCGTACCATGAGATTACACCTCATTCTTCTGGGAAACAAGCAGGCGTTATTATCTCTTAAACTCTTGTCATCCCTCTTATCACTGTAAACTATGGTTTTGCTTCATGCATATAAATGTTCCATGCCAAATTTTAACGTTCAGGGATGTTTCTGCACGGGGAAAATATTTATAAATAAAGGTTATTTTTAATGTAACTCATAAAGCCAATCTGTGGCAAACTGGTGAATTATTTGGTTTAGTTTTTCTCATGTATTGCACTACTTACGCTTTTTAAAAGAAGAATCGATGCTGTACATATAAGTTCATCAATGGAGCTAAACCCCCTCATTTTACTAGTTTAAAATAAATCATTAGAATTTATAGTAATAGAGAAAATGTTTTTCTCGTGTCATAAACTTGACAGCCATTGTGTAAAGTCAAATCTGCTCATGCTATAGTTTCAGTATAAATTAGGTGAAGAATACAGTTTGAAGAGAAACAGATCTAAATGCTAGTGGTAAAGAATTAGCATACCCTCTTAATTAGCTGTAAAACTACTAAATTGAAGAAATGTTTGTCCATTAAATACAGTCCTCCTTGTAAAAAAATCCTCAGGAAGGATGGGGAAAAGAAGGGAAGGCACTTGGGGAATTTGGAAAGGAATATGTATGTTCTGCATTACTTTTAAAGCAAATGTATTTATACTCTGAAAAGAATTAGTGCTGTAGCCAAAACACTCATTACATTCCTCCGCAGTGCGCTGTCCACATGACTGACTGTGATTAAGAGGCAAGCTTTATTTTGGGTTTTTTTTGGTATAATGCAGATGTCTGAATGTTAATTATAATGAGTCGTTCTTTAATTAATTTATTTCCCAGCTATTTTGTTGCTTTGAAAGTCATACAAAGCAACAAGAGAGCCACCATGAATGGAATCAGAATGTTTCCTTTCTTACAGTTAGATTTCAACTATCAGCTGATAAAACAGACCCCAAATCCAAACCACTTGTTGCTTTGGATTTTGTTCTGAATGTCACCTTCAGGGAATGAATCTGAGCCAATTTTCTCTTCAAGAGAGTGGAATTTTTACTTCCTTTCTCTTTTAGGCTCGTCTTATCTACCGCCACTTTGTTATATGGTATCTCTTGTAAAATGTATTCCTCTGCAGTATGTATTTCAGCAGTTATATTAGAAACATTTAGCCTATCTAGAATGACATTAACGTGGTGGATAATCAAAGGAGGCAAGTCAAGAGAGGCATTTGTCAATAATACAGATTTGTCCTTCATCTCAAAGTTTATTCATCAGCATTTAGGGAAATCATGCTTGTTTGACAAGAGTGTTAGACACTCTTGCAAAGGAATTTACACAAATATTTAATCTCTCTGAGTGTGAATAATCACTTTCCTCAGTGGGGCACACCTCAGGCTCAGGGCTTCCTGGATTCATCGGTTTACCTGGCACTGGGGATAGTGTGCACAGCAAGTTCTTGTTTCTCCAATTTCCAAATACTGTGCTGGGTTCAATTTGCTTTTAAAGGCTGTTTTCTTGCATCCTTCTGTGTCATCCAACATGCATTTTTTCCTCCCTTGGTGTTGGGCCTGTTTGCTCAATTGTGAATGTCCTTGTAATGATGAAGGAGAAGGCATGAATGGTTGTAACACACAGAACAAGCTGGAAAAAGCAGATGGCTGCTCTGTTAATGGGGCTTCTCCACTTGATCTCACAGGGAGAGAGACCTTTTCTTTGTCAGAATTTCTGAAAGCTCATTGATTTTTCATTTATTTGCTGTTGAATCACTGCTTTGCTGTTATCAGTAGATGCTGAACCTTTCACTGGGCTGCACATTTCACTACTTTCGTGATACTTGCTCTTTTAGGATTCCTGAACAGAACTTTCCTTTCCCTTTTGCATTAGGAACATTCATTAGATTCTGAATAAACCAGGCACAGTCATTCTTTTTTGTGGTTGTTTGTTTAAAATATCTAAATGCAGTATATTTTTTAGAGTTTTTGCTTAGTATTTCAAAATACGAAAATAAAGATTTAGCAGAACAATTTTGCTTTCTAGTTCAGCAGCTCTGGGTTCTTTTTATATAGCAGATTTTCCCCCAAAGTTCTGTTTAAAATGCATTTCTTTAAATAAAACAAAGCCCACAAAAGAGATTCTGGATGAAAGTTTAGCCAAGTTGTACAGCATTATTCAAGTTCTTCATCCTCTTCTGAAGGAAACTGGGATGGAATGCCTTTAGATCAAGGTTGCAGAACTGAACAAAGTTTTCCAAAGCTCTGTGCTTAAGCAAGAACAGCTGCAGTCTTGTATTGCTGCTTTTTTAATTAATCAAACCCACTTCCTCCACTGTGTACTTCCTTATGGTCTGGAGCTGGAAAATAAGAAAATAGGAATTTAATACAGATTCATGTTTACTTACTTTTGCATTTGCAAAGTAATATAGCTAGAGTGTTATTTTTCTATTTCTCTATTTATCGTCTTATTACTATTTTACTTATTACTATTTTTATTATAGACTGAATCACAGTCCTTCAAAGCTTTATTTTCTGCAGTTCTGTCCATGCCAGCTGTCTCTTGGGCAGCAGTGGAGCTCTTGGGAGAAGGAGTTATAGAGCCATTCCTCTGCTTTATAGCACATATTTTACAATGTTAACACAGTCTGTCCCTATTACAGGAGGGTTCTCAACCATTTGTTTGGTATGATTAGAGATGATTGCTAGTCATTAAAGATTCTATTGATTTTCTTTTTGGCAAAAGTTAGGAATGTCAGCTTATATAGCTCATTTGTCATCACTGAACTGGGGGTTGAATCTTTCTTCATTACTGTGTTTTCCAGTAGCGTGACTCTGAACTCCACTGGGTTTATATTGTCATAGCTTAATCTTAGAACTCTGTAAAAGAATTGTTTTGTAAAGGAGGGAGAAGCAGTGTTCGTAGCTGCATCTGCAAAAGAACATGAATTTCAGTCATTTCGATGCTTCATGGCATACTAAAGAAAAAAGTTGAAATGTTAGCATTCAGAAGATGCTTCCTTCCCCTTTGTGTTCTATATGAAGCCATAGGTACCATACTAGACCGCTGAAAAGTTAATTTATGAAAAATGTAACCCAGGACTACTTCTACTGTTTTTCATAAGCATTACTGTTGGTTTGGGGTTTTTTTTAATTACTAAGTTTATGGATAGAGTAAATGACATACATAGATAATACTAAAAACTTTGTGGGTAAAGTGCTTAACATTAACTTAAATCAGTACACACCTTTGTCCACTGGTGTGCATTCGAATCTGGACTCCTGGACTCCAATCTGAAATCCTGCTCATGCTAGTGTGTTTTGGAGCAGATAGATTATGGACATGTCTGTTTATTTGAGAGTTGGAAAAGTGCTGAAGGAATAATACGGATGTCAGTAAGGATGAGGGGGTGGCTGGAAAAACAGAAAATCGGCTGTAAAAAAACCCCTATGTTTAAAATGTATTTTGGATGGAGTGAAATTTTACCTGAAAGACAAGCTTGAAATATAGAAATACCACCACTTGTGATGATAACAAAGGCTTATGTGCAAGTAGCACACGTTGTGCTTTTCAAAGAGGTGCCTGTTTCCTTTTATAAACATCCAGGATAATGTGTCAGTCCCATTCTGGTGGTAATGTTATGGAGACAGAATGCACAGATTTTCTTCTTAGGGATAAGTAAGGTGGGTGGATGGTTCCCAATTTAATTTCTAGACAATTGTGAGCATCTATGAACATCAGCTTTCTTTGATTAAATTAAATTTCCAGTGCTTGGGATTGTACAGTAAAGATAAGAAGGGAAAAAAATATGTTTTAAAAACCTGAAAAACAAAGATAGATAATTTATTCCTGTAGATTTTATATACTTTTTAGGTTTCAGAGACTGGGGTTGTGACTTCAGACCACGTCACTGTATGAGATGATATATGCATAACTGGTCCATTTTGGCTATGAAATTTCCATATTACTCAATTCTTTATTGAATGTGAAGTCACCAATGTCATACCAACTCTATACAATAAATTTTCAGGATGTGGAACAATGGAAAAAACTTTGATGATCCCCTATTTAAAAGAGTAGCTGAACAAAAAGCTGTGAAAGTGTGGGACAAAATAGTCATTTGAATTGGAATTCCCAGGAAGAAGTAATAAATCCTTTAACTAATGGGAAGGTTTGGGTGATAGGCAAATGTGCTGTAGCTAGTGTTTCAAGAACCACAGATCTGGACCCAGACAGGATCCAAAACAGGAGTCAGGGGTCTGGAAGTCTAAGTCAGAAATTGATATATAAATCAGAGGTAAGGAGTGCTGCTTGGAGCCACAGCTGCTGCCTTATATTGCTGACCAAAGGCTGCCTTAAACAGTTATTAATCCAGTCATATAGTGTGGCTGTACTTGCAGTTGCCATTATTCACCTGATTTGTCCAGCTATTGCTAATAGAGATGACTGGAGAACTTTTCTTTGAGCCTATTAGGTTTAGCAATGGGATAGTATTCTGATAAAAGAGAAAAATAATTATCTTAGAGGGAGAGGTTGAAAAAGATTGAGAGAATCTTTGTAATTCAGACAGTAAATATGAGCAGGATGTGAGGAGTTTGGACAACTTTGAGAAATTTGATTGAAGCTTAGAAAATTCTCAAAATTATGAGATGCTGATTGCTGTTTATTGTGGGATTTTATTATTTTAAATCCATGTAAACCCATTGTGTCCACTTTTTCTATTATACATGTGAAGAGATGACATGCAGTCTCAAATTACTGGGGCTTTAGGGAAGGACTATTTCCATCAGCAGAAACTGTGAGGGTTATCACTAGGCCAGGAACAGTGAACTCCAGACTGTGAACTCCAATTTTATAACCCTATCCTTAAGAAACATGCCAGAGAGTCACTACTGGGTTCTTCTCAGGTCAAAGGAAACAGAAGATTATATATATCTAATATGGAAGAACAGCCTGTGCTGGACGGGAGCCTTCTACTTACAGCAACACTGGGGACATGTCCAGCTCATTATTATGGCTGGGTGTTTGCAGAACTTGGCTGTTGTACTAGAAGAAGCTTCATTTTGTGACATGGTTTGAAGTGGTATCTGAATGGACGTTGAAGTGGTTTAGCCAAAACTAATGTGTTTGTGGTTTTATTCTGGAGAAGAAGCCAGGAAAAGTATGTAGCAATGTGTCACTCATTACAATTAATTGTAATTGAAATGTGCATCCAATGGAGCGTGCAGAATGCTAAGCATGAAAGACCAAACTTAGCCCTGTGTTCAACACAGTAATGTTTAGACTTTAGTTTGCATCTGATTTTTGTGTTGGGTTGTCTTCTATTTATATCTTTGCTTTCATTGCTTTGGAAAAAAGTGTGGAAGACAAATCAAATAAGATTTACTAATAGCAGATAGTGGAAATAGTAAGTGTGGTGATGTAAAGCCTGTACAAGAACATGCGAGCTTCCCGTTCTTTTTACTTTGTCTAGCAGTGAATATACAGAGCTATATAAATTTAAATTAAAGGAGCTGCTGATGATTCTGGTCACATGTTGTGGTAGGGACAGTTATTGTAAACTCAATACAATTTGTTGAAATATTCTTTAGGAGCTACTTCCTAAGGTACAAGGATGTGTGTTTGTGCGTCAAGTGGAATCAGTATCACAGCAAAAGAATCATGGGGATGCCTGTGTAGTTTTTTGAGTTTATAGTATAAAAATTCTTTAATGTGCAAAAGGTAACTGAGGTAGAAAAGGTTTTAAATAAGTGTAATATGTTTGCAAACAAATTCTAAATTGCTGCTTATCTTGTCCCAAGTTATATTAAAAGCCTTATTCTAGAATCTAGTGGTAAGAATTTATGGGAATCTCTGTTTACATACTAATATTTTTTAGGTATAAGAGAGGAAATATGCCTGATGATATTAATTTGCTGTTAACTAATAAAGTACAACATCAGTAACTGGCAGTTAATCTATCAACTCGTGCCATGACATCTTACTTGTTGTTTTAATATGTTATAAGCATGAAATGTGTTTTTCAGGTATGTTTTACATTTGCACCAGGTAATGGAAAGTACAATATATTACGTGCTTGTGCCCCAGAGGAAACTTTGAAACAAAAATAATTGAATGCAATAAATCTTCCCTTGCGTTCTTTCTGGTATGCCTTCTGCATTGTATCTTTGAGTTCATACTTATAGAAAGCCTTGGTGGTAGTGACAGGATAACTGTGCTGATGCAAGGGACAACAGCTCTTGCCCTCCGTGTGTTTTCTTTACGTGACAAGATTGGCTTAATTTTCTCTCTCTTTTTATTCTTCATTTCTTCAGTAAGTGACTTCTTTTTTTTCTGAGATTTAGCTATTGGTAATGAGACTATAGTTTTTCAAATAATTAGGAACATCCACAAGCTTATAAATCTGTCCTGAAATGTTCATTTGGGTGTGTACATTATATAAGTTTGTGTTTAGCTGTGGCCCTGCAGGATGATTTATCAGATGTTTATTTTCAAATGTTTTCATCATACACAGTGGTGAGATGATTTGATGCACAGCAGGTTTAATAACTTCAATGCTTAGATTATTATTCCTGTTAGGTGTATGGTTTATTTACCCCCTTTATCAGACTTTAATCTTAAAGACTGCCTTGTCCTGTGAGTATGCAACTTACTTTAGTTGGTGCCTAGCAAGTATAAGAATTTCGTAAGTCACCTTTTACAGCACCCGATACACCACTTGGTTAGTGGCTTCAGGAGGTATAGAGGTACATACTAAGCCATGTAATGAATATAAACTTGACTATAATAATTATTGACCTCTTTTTAATTGAATATACCATTTCATCAGTCAGTGGTGGTTGCTTTTTAAAGTAGCATAGCTGTGCTTAACAGTGGTGATACATCGTACTGCAAGTTTCTAAGAATATACAAATGGAAGAGTTTTAGAAAAAAGGAATGGTATGGATTATAAGTAATCCAGTAAAAATAAATGTAGCCCAGGCTTGCAATCCTGGTTCATCCAGCTCCTTTCCCCACCCAGGTGTTTGTTTAGCAGGAAGTCTTCTTGAGACATGTTGAGAGAGGAATTTCACTCAAAGCTGGTTGGACAAGTCCAGTGTCATGTAGCTTCAATGCCAGAAGCAGTCATGCTTTGTTATAAACTATTTCCTCTAAATGCTTTAAATCATAGCTTGAGACAAATATTGATCTCTGAGCACAATGAGTGCAGTATTGGGCTATAATAAATATTAAAGACACTTATATTTGGGTTTGTCATTTCCTTGATGATTTTATCTTTTATAGAACTACAGACATTACAAAAAAATTCAATTATTCTGATTTTGATGATACTATAGAAATAAAAACCTTAAAGTTGATCTCAAAGTGTCAATTAAAACCTGTTTCAGAATCTTCTTCTTTGTAGAAGTCTATTAAAAAAAAATAAAATCTTAGCCTAAGTCCTTCCTAGCCTAGAAGGCAAAATATTACCAGCAGACTAAAACATAGTAGCTGAAACCAATTGCAAACAGATGGGATTTTCTATTCTGATTGGCCATATGTTGCCATAGTAAAAAAAATTGAAAAATCCAATCAAAACATAACTCATCTGAAGGAAATGACGCTGATAGTTCTTGACGACTATATGGAATTTTTTAGAGCTAGCACATAGAATATATCAACTATTCTGGAAGAATGGCAGGTATTTGTAATGTAAGGGGTAGAGTGTTTAGGTAGTTCAGAGGGAAAATACAGCTTTGGGGGGAAAAAAGCCCCAAACCCAACACACCACCACCACCAAAAGCTCTGCCATCTACACAGGTGTAACCGAAAAGTACAGAACTGGCACAGGTTTAAGATGAATCACTCAAAGCCATTCTCTAGGGCATTGCTTCATGGAAATGAATAATAACTCTAAGTGTCTGAACAATGTAAATCACACTTGCACTTGGAAAACCTCTTAAAATAAATATGTGCTTTATTGCTAATAGACTGGGAAGTTTATGGCTTTAAAATGTTCAGGTTTATGTGACTTATTTTAAGAATAGCTCATATTCATTTACTTTTTAGACCTTAAATTCCCATATACACATCCCTTTGATTATTTATAATAGTTAAAGAGCTAAAAAGTATTGTTGCTATATAGAAATAGATATTAAACATTTATAATGGTATGCAGACATACGATGCTGCCTCGTACCGTAAGTGCTCGTAGTGTTTGTTGGGTTTGTTGTATCTTTTACTTATGGGATGTATAAACCCATTAATAGAGAGAGAACATGTCTGATTTTCCTATCTAGATAGCAAACCCTTGAAAGCTCATTTTGTGTTGTCTGCCCAAAACTCTTTTGGGAATTTGCAACTGAAAAAAAGAATAAAACAGTATTCATAGTAATGATTTATGTGATTACTACAATGCATGTATTTGCAAATCCGTACTATACATACATGTACAAAACATATAGATACACAATATTCGTATATTTGATATCCTGCATTATTTCTCTGTCATCTTTAAGGCTGGTATATGGTACTACAGATGGTTTTTAATTATGTTGCACATTTTAAACTTGTCCTAGGACAAAATCCATACCTTGGCAAATCCATTTAGCCTAGAGTTTAAACACTCTTCACAGCATTTGAAAACTGATTGTACCTTGGGGACTACCTCAGTGGAGTTTGTATGGATTAGTACCAGAACATGCAAAGTAAGTTGACAGTAAAACTTTCACTTGTGTTTGACTGAGCTCATGTAAATATGATACTGATGAAGTGTGACTAAATCCCTAGTTAAAAACTTAAACTGCTTTTGAATATGAGTTTAAGATTATTATGTAGTGTCATTATGCATGCAGAAAGTAATTCAGTATTTTTCCCAGTAAAGGTTTATATACATATACAGGGGATTGTGTTTAGTTGATATTCTATTGAAAATATGTTAAAGTAACATATTTTAAATATTTTTAAAACTATGTTAAAGTAACATAGTTTTAATATTGAATTGAATAGTAATTGAAGGTATTAATGAAACTCTTCACAAACTTCATAGTTCAGTTTATCATTCTGTTCTTAACTTACCCTATTTTGCCTCCTTGATATAACTGTTGGTTGTCTGAAAATACATGTATATATATTCATTTTGATTATGGCATTTTCAAGAAGGTTTCTTATTTTAGCAGATTTGCAAATCCCAGTTTAAAACTGATTCTACAGGTTTAATTGAGCATAATATTTCCTTTTTCCATATCAAAGCCTTCTGGTTTACAGCAGGCTTCGTAAATATTATATTTTCACTGCTGTCTTAAAAAAGAAAAAACGAAGTAAGAAAAGTGACTCTCCCAAATCATCTAGTTTGAGTAAAACTCAAATAAATTAATTGTATTGGATTCAATAGTTTATGCCAAATTATAGCCCATAGTAATTTGAAACAAACTTCAGCTAGGAGAAGAAGAGAGCCCAGTAAATGCCATTGTTTCTGTAACTAGATTTTAAAATCTTATATCTCTCTAGTTTCCTGGACTATATTCATTCATTCTGCATGAATGGTAAATCTCTGAGGAGCCTATTTAGAAACTTTTAAAAGAAGACTAAGACAAAATTCTAATGGTATACCTAGCTTTAAAAAGGAAAAAGCACTGTGATTGACTAGAATTGCATACAACTTCTTTAGACATGTTTAGAATTTGCACGGCATGCACTGTCTCTTGTTTAGGTATTACAGTGTTTACAAACTTTACAGTCTGATGAATGAGCAAGTGATTGGAGCGGTTTAAATAAAAGTATTGTTTGCACAATGCACAGAAGCTAAAATCTGAAAAAGAATCAGTCACTTATAGAAATCGTTGAAGGATGTAACTAGACAGACATTCTAGTTTGGCCCTTTATATAGAGACAAGATCAAATATAATTAGACCATCTTTGATGTTTGTCATCTTAAAAATCTTCACTAAAAGAGATTCCATAGACTTCTTGGGTTGCCTGCTAAAGGGTTGCCCTGCCTTTAGAGCTAGAGAGGCTTCCTGTATGCAGCCTTAATCTTTGCTGCAAATTAAGCTCATTTCTTCTTGTGTATCCAGCAGCAGAGGCAAAGAACAGTTCTTCAATGAGAGGGAATAAAACGCATGTTGAAAGGTTTGGGAGGAGTTAACTTTGTAACAATGTGAAGTTAAATTTAGTACAAATGTTCAGAAGAAGAGCATCTAATAGCTGTTGAAAGACATTGTTATAACCTTATTCTTTGTAACTGTCATAGGGAGAAATAGCTGTGCCCTCCTGCTTGAGCTTCTGTGTCCAGAACCCACCTGTGTGTGTGGCTGAGT
>JBCJKH010056607.1:0-12627 GCA_039877255.1 Loriculus beryllinus
CTCCAAGCCCCATCCAACACCGCCAGGGATGGGGCAGCCACAGCTCCCATTTAACATCGGATGCTCCCCAGGACCCTCCTCAGCTCCAAGAAACCCATTTGGGGGCTCTGGCCACCTCCATCCCGCCCCAAACCCCATGGCTGGAGAAACATGGACACAAGCAATGGGACAGGGAAAGCAGCACCCAGCAAACCCCAGCGTTATCTCCAAGTGCCAGGAGTTATTGGATGCGACCGGTTTATCAGGGATAGGAAGGAGAAGGTGGAATTCTTCAAGGGAAGGGGGTGTGTGGGGGGGATATAACAAGAAATAGGCTTTGGTATTTGTGGCAATCACGTTCTGTCTCTACGTGGTTGCGTTCATCGACAGCACACGCTCCCCGGAACATGCCCTAATGCGGAGCATCTGCGTGGGCCTCCGAGGGGAGGGATGCAGGGGCTGGAAGGAGGGAAGGAGCCCAGTTCCTGACCAATGAGTCAGTGCTGGCTCGGCGCACAGCAAAGCCCTTCTCCAGATCCACCTCGGAGCGGGCGCCTTCCAGCTGATTCAGGGGCTCGACAGCAGGATGTTTCCATGGCGTATGGATCGCTGGCAGCAAGGAGCTGCCCCGTGGCTGGGAGAGTCACTGGGAGGGAGGGAGGGAAGGATGCGAGAGCCAAGACCCAACGGCACCGCTTGACTGATGCTCAGCTTCCCAGGGCAGAAGGAGGTGGTTACGGCTTTGGCGGACAGGGATGCGATCCTGCACACCAAGCGCCTTGGGACATAGAACCATAGCACTATAGAATGGTTTGGGTTGGAAAGGAGCTTAAGCTCATCCAATTCCAACCCCTGCCATGGGCTGGGATACCTCACACTAGACCGGGTCACCCAACCTGGCCTTGGCATCCCAATGTTCAGAGCGATATCCCAGATGCTGAAGGGAAGGGGCAGCATAGACCTTTTTTCCCTCTTTCCAGAGGTATAATGGAGCCCTCTTTTCCCATGGCAAGCAGGGAGAGCGCTCCTACCTGCACCAACCCCAGCATGGCTCATACAACCTTTATATAGACCCCAACAGGAAACCATGTCCTGGGGAGGATGGATGGCAGCTGGCTCAGGGTGGATCTCCAGCTCCATCCCTGCTGCCCATGGCCCCAGCACACTGCAATTTACTGCTCCGGGGTGGATTCAAACAACTAAAAATGGAAGCAGCAAAAGAGGAGCCAGGAGCTAAAAGTGCCCATTGGAGACCTGCATCCCAGCCAGCAATTACACCCACAGAGCCATTCCGGAGCGCAGTGATGGGTGATGGTGATGGGCATCCCTGAGGTTGTGGGGGAAGATGCTCTCCTGTGTGCTGAGGAGCAATCCCATGCAACCTGTGTCCTGTATCCCTGGGGACCTCGAGGCTGCGCTGTGGTCTCTCCCCTGCTGTGAGTCATGGAGCTGAGCTGTCCCAGGGATGTGCCACAAAACGGGACCTTTCCGGGACCTTCCACACTCAGCGTGTGCCGAAGGTTTCTGAGCTGAGTGGAGTGGGGAAGCCCCTTCCCATCGCATGGCTCATCCCTGGGAATGCACCCGCGGTGCCAAGAGCCGGGACTGGAGCTTGGTTGGGGTTGGGGCAACCCAGGATCAGAGCCCGGGATCAGGATGGGGCTTCCTATGATGTCTGTGGTGAGGGGTTGGAATGGAGGGGCTGGGGGGGCTCTGCTTGCAGCACCCCCACATCAGAGCAACCCAGAGGCACCAGGGACACAGGAAGCAGGAAAACATCAGGGCAAGGCCAAATCCAACCGGGAGAAGAGCCCTGGGTCTGCTGGAGCCCATGGTCCAGCCCTGCCTGGCACTGATGCCCTCCAGTACAGAAGGAGACTCAGTTTCTCCCTGCGGCTCCACACCGGCAGCCTCCGGGTGCCCTTCCTTGGGGAAGGAGGGCATTCCAAAGGCAAAGCTGGTTGGTGACAGGGAGCAAAGCTGCTCCCCTGCCACGGGCTCGGGTCAGGAATGGAGTATTTGCTGAACTCAAAAGCAAACACAAGTGCAAATGGAACTATAGGGAGAAACCATAATGCTTAAAGCAGACGCATGCTTGGAAAAATAAATATCCAACTGTGCAGGATACATCCTGCCTTAACCCTTCCCGGCTCACTGCAGTGGGGAGATGGCACATGGGGTGGGATGATGGGGAAAGGTCCAGCCTCTCCCTGCATCCCAGGAAAATGGGTTCATTTCCAGAAGCATCCTCAAATTCAGGGATCCCTACCCAAGGGCTTCGTTTTCAGGCTTAAAGCATCCATCGGTACCCAAACATCTCCACTGGGGAAGGGACCGGTTGAGGACAGGGATACTGGGATGCAACCACTGGGACACAGGTGCAGAGGCTGCTTTCCAGCCTGGGAAGGACTGAATGGGGGTTTCACCCCATTCAACTCCTCCAGGGAAGGCCAAAACAGCAAACACACCTCCAAACGGTTCACTTCCATGCCCACAAGCAGAAGGTCCCAAAGAGGGGACAAAGTTGGATCACTGGGGATGGGACAAGCATCCGCGATCCAGCCCCTTCCAGCAGCCAGGGCTTGGGGGCCAGAGCATCAGAAACCAGCTGGGGCTGGGGACAACACAGCTCCTGGTCGAGTTTGTAGGTGGATAAATCCATAGGGAGCTGCAGTTTACACCCGAAGCAGCCCAAGCTCCTTCCCAGCGGGAATGAAGCCGGAGCTCCCTGCACCCAGAGCTGCCGGATGCACTCAGAGGCTGCCTCTGCTCCTGCCATCACCCCGCCAAGGCTGGGACTATTTATCCTAATCCCTTCAGAGCAACACAAGGCAAAGGCAACCGTGCATGCCAGGCACCGCCGGGATTAGGGGAGGAAGTGCTCCTGTGTGGGGAAAATGGCTGCTGGCCAGAGCAGGGGCTGCAGCGGCCCCCGGCTCGGTCCCTGTGTCCGAGACCCCCATCCCGAGCATCCCAACATCACCATCACCCCATCAGCACCTCCTCTGCTTGCTCGCAGACATATCCCCCCCCACCCTCGCCTTACTGGGACCCCGCAGCCACCGAGCCCGCCTTTATCACCACGGGCCGTTAAGGTTTAAACATTGATGGGGAGGAAGCTGCAGCAGCCACCCGTGACACCGGAGCCATGGGGCACTGACCCCACTGCTCCCGCTGTATCCCCAAACACGGCCCCGCTCCGGCCTCACGGCTCCCATGGGAAAAAGCAACCCCCACCACAACCCAAAACACCCCACGGAGCCCATCCCTGTGCCAAGGGCTGCGTCCCGAGCCAGCAATGACCGGGAACGGCACACGCATTCCCGACTGCACAGACACAAATCAGAGCCCTTCCCAAAGACCCGCACGGAGTCGGGATAACAGCGAAGGGATTCGGGATAAGGGCGGCTCTGGCAGCCCCCACCTCCCGCAGGCAGCCTGCAAACACAAAGGGAAACACCAACTCCAGGACCGCGTTATCCCGAGCTCCTCCACCGGAACGCCCCAGGATCCGAAATCTGGAGCAAACCCAAACCCTGCTCCTTTTCCATCTCTTTCTGGAAGCCGCGAGCTTCCCGCTCAGGAACTTTTCGGGAACAAGGGACCAGGCAGCAACCGGAGACCAGACCCCAACCTCCGGCCGGGCTTCCCCGGGGCCCGGGGGGCTCTCGGGGGCCCGTGGCTCGAAGGGGTTCGAACGAGGAACGGGCTCGGATCGGCTCCGTTCAAACCGGCCGCTCATGGAGCGGCTCCGACCGCGGCGAGGCTGCAACGGGGGCCCCGCACACTCACAGCGCCCGCCCGCGGCTCCGCGAACCGGAGCCCACCCCCTCGGAGCGCGCCCGCCGTCGAACAGCCCCGCCACGGGCGATGGGCGCAACCGGGGGCCAAAGCGGGGGGATCCGGGTGCAGTCCCCACCGCCGGCCCCACGGCGCCGAGCGGCCCCGTTCGGAACGTCCCGTCCGTACTCACCGGAGCCCCGCGGCGACGCGGTCCCGCCGCTCCCGGGAACAATGGAGGGGGAGCCCCGTCCGGGGCGATCGGCTCAGCCCCGCCGCCGATGCCGCTTTCACAGCGGCCGCCCCATGCTGGGGACCGAGCCCCGAGGTGGCGGCCGGAGGCGCTCCCGGAGCCGCGGCCGCCCCGACGAGCCCCCGCTGCCGCTGCCCGCGCCGCCGCGTCCCCGCCGAGCGCCCGCCGCCGCCGCACTGAGCCGCTCCCGCACCGCCCCGCCGCCTGCCCCCGGCTCCTCCCCCGCTGCCTCGCACCCTCCTCCTCCTCCTCCTCCTCCTCCTCCTCTTCCTCAGCGGGCTGATGGGGGTTGTAGTCGTCGTCGAGCCGCGGGGTTGAGCCTCCCGGTAACGGGGGTCCGGGGGTCCCCTTCGGACGTGGTGGCCCCGAGAGCAGCTCTCGGGCTGTCGCCTGCATCCTCCCGCCCTGTTGGTCTCGGGATGGCGCCAGGGACGCTTCGGGCACAGGCAAGGGATGAAGGCTCCGCCTGCACCGCACTGTGCCCGGCACCCAGCGCAGGGGCAGCAGGGATGGGCAGAGCTGTGAGCAGCCCTGAGCTCCCAGCCTGGCCCTTCTGCAGTGCAAGGCCTCAGGGCACTCACTTTCTGTGGGTTGCCAGAGCCAAATCCTTCCCAGGAGCCAGCCGGGAATCACCAGCCCCTTTCCCGGCCATGTGCATCAGGCAATATTCACTGGGGCTTGGAGCAGGAACATGGCAACTTTAACACAGAGCACCCCAAAAGCTCCCTATGAACACATGAACCTCAGGCTCAGCCAGGACCACACTGTGTCCCCGGGCCAGAGGGCAAGGTGGGGTATTACCCCACTGAGATAGAAGCCCACCCGCCAGAGCTCCAGCCCATGGGCTCCCCAAGGAGGTCCCCTAAAGGCTCTGGGTTACCTTTGGGGTTCAGCATCTGTGCAGGGAGCTCAAGCACGCGGGAGTCAGGCTCCAAGTGAGGGCATCCGGTGATGAAGACATCTCCAGCTGGCAGCGAGAGACCTGCGCGAGGCAATGTGCAAGTGATTAAGTCATAAGAGGGAAGAGGACAGCTTGAATTAGCCCTGTCCATCACCGGGGCTATATTTGAACCAAATGCTGGGCACCCATCTTCAGCAACGGCCTCTTGCTGGTCCAGGCATCTGTTCCGCTCACCGTGCCAAGACCCATGGAGTATTTGATTCCCTGGATGACAGATGTGTGGATAGGGAGAAGGGGGGAAGGCAACGCACCTGCTGGGATGCTGCTCTCCCAGCAAACCATGGAAGTGCTTCTGTAACAGCAAAACCAACCAGAACCCCTTGCGATGTGAAGGGGATCGGGCCCACCACTGCTGCTCCTTGGGGATGGTTTTCTGCTTGGCTGCATCAGCAGAAGGCAGGTTCTGAGGCTTCAAGGCGGTTGCAAATGGCTGAAAATAAGGAAAACCAACCTGGGATGCTCAAGGATTCGGCTGCGTCCCTGCCCTCAGCATCGCAGGAGTGACCACAAGTTGTCACCATCTGATGGCATAAGCAGAGCATGAACAGGGTGTACAGGAGCTCAATGCTCCCCAAGAGCAGATGGGGGACTGCCCAGGGCCATGGATGGAGCTGGAGGTGCCTGTCTGTACCTGCAGTGATGGGCAGAGGGGGATGTAGAGGCAGCAGCTATGACCCTTCCCTTGGACCGTTTTGAAGCAATGGAGATGCTGATTTCACATCAGCCTGGGCTCGTTTCGGTTTAACTGCAGTTAATCAACAACAGGATCAAGATAACAGCAGCAAATCCTATCTCAAACCCTATGGGCAGCAGGGTTGGGGCAGCTTCTCCCATCTGTGTCCCAAGCACGGGGCAGGGTGAAGGGATGCTGCAGGGACATGCACCATCCCATGTGCAGTGCTGCACAGGCTCATACATACATATATGTATATATGTATTGCACATATACGTGTATATATATATGTATTGCATATATATATATATTACACGCATCTATAGCTTGCTTGCACTGTTGTGCTGCCCACCAGCTCCCATCAAGACCCACAACGGAGCCAATGTGCCCCATCCCCATGGTCCAGCATGGGAGCAGCATTGGTGACACTGATGGCACCGGCACAGCCCATCCAGGCAGGTTTCCCCCCATCTCCAGAGCGGTTCTAGTGGGAACCAGAGTGTGAAGAGGGGGCACAGAAAGGGCTGAGCTGGAGGAGGAGGGTCCCAGCACAATAGAGCAGCTCCCCCCTGACCTTGCCTTCCCGGTTCAAGATGTGCAGCTCTCCCCTCCTCCCCACTACAAAGCGGCTCTTTTCAGCCCCTTAATTCTGCATTTAGAAAACAAAAGCAGATGCATCTCGTTGAGGTTTGGAGAGGGGGAGGCAGGAGCAAAGGCTGCAGAACAAAGAGCTTTCCCTGACGGATCCCACTGACAAAGCCTGTGTCAGCTCCATCGCTCCCTGAAAGGGCCCATCCTTGCAGGCAGCTGCCGGGATTGCGGCTCGGAGCCCCGTGCGGGAGCACACGTGTGCGGTGGCACGAGTGTGGGAACATCCATCCCTATTGGGAGCCAGCGCCGAGGCTGTGTCCATGCCCATCCCTACGGCACCGTTCCCCATCGGGTTTGCTCAGTGCTCTGCAGACACTTCCAGGTGCGTTGTCCGACCTTGGAAAAGCGCTTCCCATCAGCTGGAACATCTGAGTCACGGCTCGATCTCTGTCCCAAGGCCGGCGGCGCGATGCACGGATGCTGTTTGCCTCCATCAGCTCCCACGCAGAGCCCATCTCCAGGGCAGGGTCCCAAAGCATCAACTTCCCCAAGGAAGTGCTCAGAGCGCCCACTCAGGAGCTGTATCCAGCAGGCTCAGCCAGGGAGAGCCCAGCACCAGAGCAGAACTAACCCATCCATGGGATAAATCTGTTGCTGGGTTTGGTTCCCACCATCACTCACTGCAGCAGATATAACCCATGGCGGAGGACCCGCAGCCTTCATCCCAAGGGGATGCTCTCTAATTTGCCCTCGGAAGCAGGATCATCCATCCTCAGGGAAGATCATTCACTCCAGTCTATCTCCTGTATCTCGGCTTCTGCCCCTGGGTGATTTGCAGAGGGAGATTGATGGTGTTTGTTTGACATTGCCCCCCTCACACTGAAGCTGGTAGATGAAGGTCACACTGCCCCAGGGCTCTCAGGGCTGGGATGTTTAATAAGCTGTCCCAGGGGACATCCTGCACTTCCCATTAGCTGCACTGGTGCTCTGCTCATCCCAAATCTGCTCCAGCTCCAGGGAAGCGCCTGCACACCCAGGGATGAAGCAGAACCCATCCCCACATTCAATCCCTGTGATGGGAGAAGGCTGTCCAGTGGGCAATGGCTGGTGACATGCAATCAGGATCTCCTGCTGGCTGCTGCTATCTCAAGAACAGGGCAGGGACAAGGCACTGTTGGTACTCCACCCTGAGAACATCTCCTCCTATCTTTGTACAGGGCCAAAAAGATCCCTATGTGCAGATAAGGATGCTGAAGGCTATCAGAGCAGTAACAGCATCCTCCTCTGGCCTTTATCTTGCCTTAGGAGGAGGAGGAAGCTCTAGATAACAACTGCAATTTACAGCATTGATAATGACACAGGTCAGATCACTTGGGCAGATCTCCCAGCCCTTGAGGACACGTTCATTTATCACCCCCCTGCAGCAGCACCCCATGGGCCTCCCTTCTTGTTGGGACCTGGGGACACAGGGATAGGTCCCTGGCACTGATGGACTCAGGGCAGCTTCATACGGACCAGGGCCAAGGATGGTGCTGGCTGCCTCTTCCCCCATTCCAGTGCTGGAAGCATCTTGCTTCTTGTTGCTGCCACTTGGATAAGCTGCTAATAGAGGAGCCCAATGGCAGCTCCTCTCATCAGGACAAAGGCTGTAATTATGTGTCATTACCCACGGGCTAGGATTCCCCCCCCCCCCCCATTCCCTAGAGCTGTTTTCTTCTTTCAAGCAATACCTGGATATTTATAGTGAGCGAAAGCCACAGAACAAAACAACCCGGGTGAGGATTTATCCGCTGCAAAGTAAACTCGACCCGGTTCAGAGCCTGCGAGGAAGGATGGACCCGAGCAGTTGGGTCTGAGGAGTGATGGATCCAGTGGATCCACTCCCTGGAGCTGCCGGTGCCCTTTAACAGGGAGTTTTCTCCCAGTTCGCAGCCTGTTTCCTGTCTAGACAGCGCTGGAGAAGCCGCTGTATTTATAGAGCAGGGCAGAGCTGTGCCCGCCTGCGCTGCCAAACCCGCATGAGCCCGATGCTGAGGCCGGACGAAGATGCCTCCCACAGGCTGGAAACAGGAGGAGGAGAAGGAAGGCAAAGCAAACCACAAGCAGACCCTGAACTCTTTAACCTCCTCCAGATTGCAAACGGCTCCTCCTGCCCTTTCCCTGCTCCTACAAACAGCTAAGTTGCTCCATCCTTCCCTTTGGGAAGCATCGCTCCCAAAGAAAATCCAGTGTTCCCAAGGGTGTCTTCACCCTGTTGCTGCTCACTGATGAGCTTTATGCTGGAATAAGCCCCATCTGATTATGTTGATGTTTTCCCAGCTGATTTCCTTCAACACCCTTCCTCACCCTGCCCTGAGCATCCCCATCCTCATCACCACCTTCTGCAGGTCCTCAGAGACCTGGCCAGCCCCAGAGCATGGAGCAGAGCTGCAGCACATGTCCATGGACCAAGGCCTGGTGCCAGCCACGGGGAAGGAAGACCTAAAAGGAGTCTCCTGCAGCAGGGACCTGACATCCCCTATCCAGTGATGGATAAACTCTGGCTGCTCCTGGACCCCACTGCTCCATCCATGGCTGCAGCCATGACCTGCCCTGGCTGGTTTCCTGCCGGCAGCAGTAAGGATCATGTTTCCCATCACACAGGAATGTAAACTCAGAGCTCAGGGTTGGTTAACCCTCTGGGAGGAGCAGCTGAAGATGCAGCCTGCTCCTGCATCCCTGCAACACACCTCCTGCATCCCTAGCTAATCCTGCATCCCTACCATACAGCTCTTGCATCCCTGCAACACAGCTCCTGCATCCCTGCAACACAGCTCCTGCATCCCTGCAACACAGCTCCTGCATCCCTACCTAATCCTGCATCCCTACCATACAGCTCCTGCATCTCTGAAACACTGTTCCTGCATCCCTACCTAATCCTGCATCCCTACCATACAGCTCCTGCATCCCTGAAACACTGTTCCTGCATCCCTACCTAATCCTGCATCCCTACCATACAGCTCCTGCATCCATGAGACACAGTTCCTGCATCCCTGCAACACTGCTCCTGCATCCCTACCTAATCCTGCATCCCTGCGATACAGCTCCTGCATCCCTGCCCTTGCCTGCAGCATCCCTGGGTGGGCAAGGGAAGGGCCTCACCTTAGGTAGAGACCAGCTTAGCATGGTACCTGCAAACAGAGAAGAGGTAGCCCCAGCTCTCCCCACCCCAACCAGCACCTTACAGCCAAGGGGAGGTGAGGGCTATATATAGAGAGCTGCACAGGTGCATAAAAGCATCTTAAATTAGACTCTTATTGATTAGTTCCTTACCCTGCGGGGAAGGAGGCATCCTCTGGCACGCCACCCAGCAATACTTGGCTTTAAAGCATTTACCTTGCTGTGATTTCCAAGAAGGCTTCGAAGCCTGTGTTAAGTGGTGCTAAAGGACATGGAGCACAGCCTGGCTCTGACGATGTTCCTGGCTGCATCCCAGGGAGCTGGTGCCCAAAGGCTGGGTGCTGCCATCACTGCTAGTGAGCCCTGAGGAGGGGATGCAGGCAAGTGATGCAAATCCCCTTCGGTCTGCCCTGCCTCTGTGCTGGCAGTGGCAGGGGCTCAGTCCATGGGGAATTAGAGGAACAGAAGCCGAACCGGGTTTCCAGGAAGCTTTCCCGTGATGGATTTATAGGCACGGTGCCCTTTTTACAGCAGTTCACGATGGAAACCAGCTGCAGATGCTCTCCTTGGGGGCTGCAGCAACGAGCCCAGATTTACTGCTGCTGCCTCGCTGCATGCGGCTGCACCCAGTGCTCCCGGTGCTGCTGCTGCTGCTGCTCCATAGAACCCAGGGCTGCTTCCTTCCCAGCCGCTGCACTGGGAGTGTGGCCACACCAGGCACCAGGTCCAGGCATGGCCATGGAGCACAAGGATGCCTCTGTGTGAGCCGAGCCCCGTGCCGGGGGCAGAGGTTTTTCCCTGTTGTTCCTTAGAGACCCCAAGGTCAGGCACTTATGGGGTTAGATGAGGGGGGCCCTTTGCCTGGGGGTGTCTGCCTGCTCCCAGATAGAACACAATCAGCACAGAGAGCTCAGGATGTGCTTTCCCTTATTCACCAGGGGATTAGTGCAGGGTTCCATGGTGGGAAATCTCAGCTCGAGTGCGAAACTGAGATTCGCAAGATGCTGCTTCTGAGCATCCTTTATCCCCAGCAAACCCTCCCTGCACTGTGGCTCTGCTCAGCCTCAAGCACTCATTCCCCAGCACACTGTGAGGATGGAGCAGTCGTGGTGCGGGGAAATGCCTGCCCAATTCTTCCCTGTGAGGGTGGCACCGACACAGGTTGCTCAGTTAGAAGAGCAGGAGCGTCCTTCCATGCTCCTGGTGAGTGATTTGCATGGATTTGCTTTGTCACGGAGCAGGACAGAGCTGGGGTCACCAGTTCTGCTGAGCCACAGAGCTGTGGAGACAAGGCCACAGTGGGTCAGCAGCGGGGCTGCCCCTCACATCACTCAAGCTGCTGTGCTGATGGTGTTTGCATGCTGAGAGGCTGCAGCATCTCCTGCTTCCCCCACGGGCAGAGCCCAGCACAGAGCTGGGCCTTTCTCTGCCCAAGCTTTCATAGAATTACAATGGCTTGGGTTAAAGGGGCCTTAAAGCTCATCCAGTTCCAACCCCTGCCATGAGCAGGGTTGCTCCAAGCCCCTGTGTCCAACCTGGCCTTGAACACTGCAAGTGATGGGGCAGCCACAGCTTCTCTGTTCAACCCATCCTAGTGTCCCAGAACCCTCATAGGGAAGAGCTTGTGCCTAAGAACTCATCTCAGTCTCCCCTCGGGCAGGTTAAAGCCATTCCCCTTGTCCCTAAATCCCTTGTCCAACGCCCCTCACAGCTCCATCCCCTCCATGACTGCCCACAGGCTGGGGAAACTGAGGAGATCAATGCTGGGATAGGAGCTGATGTGAGAAATGACTCCAGGTTTGAATGGGTAAAGCTGCTTTTCTCTCCCGGGACTGCAGAAGGGATTCCAAGTTTAATCCCTTCCGCCTGATCCCTCTCATTAGACAAAATGTAGTTAATGGGATGTGAGGAGCTGTGGAGCCGCCGGTGATCCAGGGTCACATTGGAGCCTCAACAAGAGGAATTTGGGGTATTTGGTGCCCATGGAGCTTCCATGTGGAAGGAGCTAAATGAGAAGCCGACCCTGTGAGCAGTAAGAGAGGATGTGGGCTGCCCCATAGAGCCCCTCTGTGTGATGACACAGAGGGTGATGGGTTTAAACTGAAACAGGGGAAGTTCAGGTTGGATCTAAGGAAGTTCTTCCCTGTGAGGATGCTGAGGTGCTGGCACAGGTTGGAACTGAATGAGCTTAAAGCCCCCTTCAACCCAAACCAGGCTGTGATGCTGTGATGCTGTGATGCTGTGATGCTGCTGGGCTGGACCACCAACCTCTCCTGCTGTTGCACTGGGGAGGGTCCTTGGGGGGCACCAAGCACCCTGTCCCCCCTAAATACACCAAAGGGAAGGGTCTGGACTCGCAGGGAACCCCCCAGCCTCCCATCCCCTCCCCACCTGTCACTCACTGGCCCCATTGGAATAAAAGGGCCCATTTATGTGAGGCTGAAGGCACCCCTGCCTGTTCTCGGGAATGCTCCCGGGGTGCCAGCACCGAAGGCAGCTGTGGTGGGCCTTAGATCTTTATGGCCAGTAAAGGGGTCCGTGGCTAATTTATGCCCCTCCTATAATTTACAGCCTCTTTACAGCTGCTGTAAAATGACCTATAAATCACAGCCAACATCATAGGGCAGAGACAAAGCCCCCGGCGCCGTCACCTCCCAGCTGGCCCCGATGGGATGGAGAGGGGCTGAGCCCATGGCAGGTACAGCCACAAAGGCAATGGGAGCACTGGGTTGGGGTTTATTGGTTGTAGTGTGGAATTGGTGCATATAAATACAGGCAGATATATCCACAGTGGTGAGCACGATGGGACAGGGCTCCTTGTTGCATCCACACCCCATAAGTGTAATTCCTTGGCTGCAGGGTGAGGGTGGTTGTTCACTAAGGTGATGAAGCTCAGAGCAGGCAAAAAGCAGCGCTGGTCCCATCCTGCCCTCTCCTACAGCCCCAACACACAGGACCCAGCCTGCGGCACTTGTTAGCATCACTCGTTTGGGATGCGGGTTCCTGTCCCTCTGTTGATGCCTTGGGGACCTGCTTGGGATGCGTCCTGCTGATGGTTAAGGGACATGGGGGGGGTTTCAGTCTGGAGAAGAGAAGGCTCAGGAGGGACCTCATCGCTCTCTGACAAGAGGATGGAGCCAGGAGGGGCTGGGCTCTGCTCCCAAGGGATGGGACAAGAGGAAGCGGCCTCAAGCTGCACCAGGGCAGGTTTAGATGGAGCTGAGGAACAAT
>JBCJKH010056608.1:0-44540 GCA_039877255.1 Loriculus beryllinus
AGTATTGTGTGCAGTTCTGGTGTCCTCAACATAAAAAGGACATGGAACTGTTGGAACAAGTGCAGAGGAGGGCCACAGGGATGCTCAGGGGACTGGAGCACCTCCTGTATGAAGACAGGCTGGGAAAGTTGGGACAACCCAGATGCCAACTTGAGACTTAGCAAAGTATTGGGTATTTTGAGAAGTTCTAGGATATCTGTTTTCTAAAGAAGGTCTGAAGCATATAAAATATAAGCTGAAACAGAAATTTTCTATATTACTCTCAAAACCATTGTCTTCACCAGTAGCTCTCCTCAAAGTGCATCAGCAGTGAGCTTTAGCAAATCCCAGATATGAGTGACCTAGAGCTCTTCAGCATTTGCTTCACTAGTTAAATATTTAATTACTTCTGAGGTCTGCCCTGAGCTGTCAGCTGTAATTAAAGTACTTTCTGAGATCTACCCTGAGCTGTAAGCTGTGACTACAAGCACTTTCCACATACTACAGAGTAAGAACAGGGCTTCTTTGCCTTAAAGAATTTGTTTGCTCTCATTATAACCCTTCTCATGAGTGTTGTTTATCTGAATTTCACTGCAACAAATACCCAAAATCACCATGTAGAAACATTACGTACATGTAATATAGAACTATTCTTAGAAAATATAGAAACAAATGTTAAGTACAATGTTTGAATTTATAATAAACCCCTGACTACCTTGATTTCTACAACTTCACAAAATTTACCTGGTTTTATAGCCTTTAAAAGCTTTGAAGCCCAAACACATGCAATAAATTATGCTTCCACCATAGTCTTCCTATCAAGCACAGCTGCAAAGAACATTGGCTGTCAGATTAAGTATACTTAATATAAATCTACACAGCTGAGTGGAAATCCAGATGTATAAAATAATAGTGAGTGAGCTAGGCAGCAGTTAGTAGGTTCTTAAGTTTTGGGAATGTAAAGGGTGTTACAGATACAGTTTCTGCTTCTTTACTGGGTGCTTGATTTCAGATGAGAAACCTGTGGTATAGAGGTAGCATTTGGTTTTGTTTCTTCAAGTTTTTCGTTGTGTAAATTTAATTATAATGAAACACTAGTGCCTTGGTGGGAAGTATGGGTGTTCTACTAGTTCTATAATGGCAAGGCTTTAATGCCACTATTTTTTTACCAAGTATGAGTAGCTATTTATGTGTGTATGCTAATGGAACATATTTGACAAACCTGGGTATTCTTAGTGCAAAACAGTCTGCTTTTTTTAGGTGTGTTTCTCACTTTTTTTGTATTAGCTTTTTAATAAGTCATCTTCAGAACTGTTACTTCTCCATTTGTAAAATCTTAACTATTTATGTTATAGTTTAAAACCAGGTAGTTCATGTCCTGCATTTTCAACATTTTCATGAGTTTAAATGCATACTTGGTTTATTAAAAATGGAAACTTTGGTGAAGGTATTTTATGATTAACTTGTTTAAAGCATTTGTCATAATAAGATGGAAAAAAAGCCCAAGAACTAAACTTGTTTTTGAACAATGGGATGCCTAATGTGTCCTGACAACAGACTTTATTGGACTATATAAGCATTATGGTAACTACAGTTACTGCAAAAGTACTTTATAAAGGATTAAAAAGATTAGTATGTGCTCTGTGTGACAGGAGAGGGCTCTTGTGACTTGAGAATCATTAACAGCCACATCTGTTATAAAGTGAACATATATAAACATTGTTGATGTGTAATGTGACTTTTACATCTCCTATGGCTGTGTTTTTAAAATTAAGCTTACTACTTTCTGAGAGAGGATAGAAAAAGGCAACAATACTGTTGAAGAAATGGAAGTATTACTTTGTTCCAGAGGTAGTATTGACCATACAAATAGTTTATTTATGGGGTTTTTTTTCAATTTTTCTTATTGAAAATTGTTGTTTAAACTTGTCAAGCTTCATAATTGATACTATATAGCTAAGTGCCTCTTCTCTATCCTTCCCCCCCCCTTTTTTTCTTTTAACACATCCATCTACTTATGTGTTTCTCCAGGTGTTTTAGCAATCTCACAGCTTTATCAGAGTCCTAGTTGCTTTAGTGGGTCTCTAATAGCTTTTATTCAGGTATTGATAGATTTGGGATGAAGTGACATTTTTCATTTTAACTTCAATAAACTTATGAAAAGTATGTTAACAACCTGTAAGCACAGCAATTTTATCAAGTTAACTGTGGTCTGTTGGTCTACTGGATTTTTTATTTACTGTGTATATTAGCGGTGGTTTTATTTTAGTTTATTACCAAATGTAATATTTTACAGTAAGAATTGACCTAAACACTTCCCTAGTTTGTACAATAGTTTCTATTCTATTCTTTCACAGTGTTATGATTGTTTATTAATGTTTAGAACAATGTGACAAGGAATAGTGGTTCTTCTTTATTACACAACATTTTGTAAACAAGAAGTGTTTCCAGAATTTTCTGTTTGCTTCCTCATGTAGATAGTTTATGGAGTTAGTTTTTTTAAATTGCTCCCAAATATAAATATTTTTTTTATATTCTCTCCAAATTCTGACTGGTTTTCTTTATGAAACTATTTTGCCTGATAAGCATACTTTTATGCAGGAGTCTACAATAGTCTTCTGGTTATCATCTCAGAGTAGAATCCTGCTAATCTGTCTTCTTACTAGTCTTATGCAAAGAGAGAGTAATTGTTAAGAATGGAGGAAAATTTGTGTACCTAAGGAGTTCCTTGGATCAAAAATGTAATCCTCTGTGTATGGAGCATTGCAGATCATCTGAAAGAACAAAACAGCATATATAATATTGCTGAGTGTAAATAGAAAACTGCTAGCCATTTTGATCTGGTAGTACATTCATTTCAGAAACCTGCTCAGCAATAATGTGTTGTCATTTAATGTTTTATTTGCATTCAAGGTAAGATATGTATCTGTATAATAGCTATTAACATCACCATTATTCTTGTCACAAGAATATTTTTCTTACTCCTCCTTATATCAACAGTATCTTCTTTACTTTTGCTTTATTTTTCTTTTCATTTACAAGTCAATGTAATAGCTATTGCACTCTTGACCTTCTTACTCTTCCCTTTTCTTCGTTTTTCCCTTTTGTTCTTCCCTTCTCATTTGTTTCCTTTTATACTGTTGGTTTACTGGACCATGCTGTGCCATTCTTGTGTCTTTTTTTTTGTTTTCACTAATTTCAGGTAAAGCTTATCCATCTTCAGACACTGTGTTAGGCAAGCCTAACACGTAATGTAATGGTCCATGGTGTCTTTTCCCCAGAAAGTCCCACTTCAGAAATCCCCAGAAAAGGGATTTTTCTAGAGACTTTTCTAGCTATAGCTGGCCACTTCTTCCAACATAGGCTGGCTCGGTACTGTTACCTTTATATTTTCCCTGTATTAATAAACTAGTTGGAATTCATTATGGTGTTGCATCGAGTAATTTGCAGCCTGCAGGTTTTAGGTAGATGCCATGCATCTTTCAAATATTTTCTTTTCCATTTTCCATTCACTTTGTGGCACTAAAAGTCCACATGTCAAGATTTTCTGCATCTGGAACAAAACATACAGTGAAGTTAAGGCCTATTTAGATCACATACTGATCTGCCTTCAAAAAGTGTGGCATATCTGAGAAATGCTAGTGTGTGCATCAATTTTCTCACCTCCTAAGTAGTGGTCTTTTTACCTTAAAACCACAGTGATGTTCAAGAATGGATTCTTTAATGTTTGTCATCCCACTAAAGAGCAGTGTTTACAAGTGCTCTTGTAGTATATGATAACCAAATGTTCTATTTGGATGTGTTTTGGTTTTGTCTTGCTTTATTGTTTAAAAGCATAGAGTATGGTATTTATAATGGGTATCTGGAAAGTCAGGCTCTTTCCTAGGTGAAATGATCTTTACAAAGTCCAGATAGTGGTAACAGGATAATTCATGAAAATCTTACAAAATAATCAGATTGCAGATTAGGCTAAGAAATCCATTGATGTTATAAAATGCATATTCAAACATCTAAAATAAAGAATGTGTGGTTGGGATGAGGGTGCCAGGGGGAAACATAGTCTGTTTGCTTGTTTGTTTTCTGTAAAAGCCCCAAGGAGGATCCTGGACACTGGGGTTATTCTTAACATTTTGTTTATTTTTGGTCCGTGTAGAAAAGTTTGATTATATGATGTATGTGTTTCCTCATCTTTGTTATACAGGCTCTGGACATTACCAGACTTTTTCTTCAGAGCTGTAATTTTAGTATTGTTTTCATGACTGCTGAGATATCTTTTGTAGCTTTTGTTTTAGAAAATTGCATACTTTATTTGGTTTTCTTTCCTGAAAATAGGAGGAATAAGTGCAACCTGTTTGGTGCATGAAGATGGTCATAATAAGAGGCAATTGTAAAAACAATGGGAGAGTTCTTTTTCAAATTGGAATTAGGAAGAGAATTCCAGCTCAGTTACTTTATTTTTCTCTATCTGTGAATGCCAGTGTCTCTGGTGTGTTTCTGATTACATTACCCAAAGTTTAAAGTGTCTCAGTTCAGGTCTTTATTTTTTTGTTCTGCTTTGTCTGCCTTTTAGTAAAAGAATGCAGATCTGAAGTTCTTTGCTAGTGCTCCATGAATAAATAACACATTAACTAATATTTATAAAAAGAATCAAAGACAAAATGAAAATTTTATCAAAATACAATTTAAACTGATTCTACACTTGACGGCTAATGTGAAAAGCTTCAAAGTAAATTAATAAAAATTACTCTGCAAAAATAAGAAAAATGGTGCTGCTGTCTGCAAAATAAAAAATATAAAGAACTTTTGCCTTTTATTTGCGTAGGAATTGAATGAGACTTGGATGAACTCTAAAATAACAAGGCACCACATGTCTTCAGAAAGCTCTTTCACTGTACTAGCTTTGTTCATGTTCAACTTTTTTAGTTTAAAAGCTAAGCTTAATTGAAGTAGTTTTAAAATACGGATTTCCCACCAAAGTGGTACTGAAACCGCGCCAGAGGCAGTGTTCCAAGAGGCTTCTTTTATTTCATGTTTCAACATTTATTTATATAAATCTTATATATTGTCTCTGGGCCTTTCCAGTATAAGCATCAACAGCCAAGAAATCTGACAATGAGGAAATACCTTAGCAATCTGCTTGTCATGGACTAATTGAAAGTACCAATCTCTGAAAATTAAAATTAAATCTAGAGGCTAAGTAGAGCATGAACCCATGTGTTTTGGGAGTGGACTATTTATTCATATTGAAATACGAAAAGAAACAGATTAGTGAGGTTTTCCATAGAGAGAAGTGTTTGCAGTCAGTAATTCATCATTACTTATTATTATTATATTATTATATTATTATTATATTATTACTTATATCATTACTTATCAGTGTTCAACGGGTATGCAGTGATATTCCACATCCTATTTAAAATATTATGCTTAATATTTTTTGACATGTTTGCTCATTTGCCTAAAGGCAATACCACATCTTTGATTAAGTTTCTTAAGGGTAATTATAGAAGTTTAATAACTATTAATAACTATTATTTAAACAGGACATACCTTTGTAAGGTACAATATGTGGCTTTATAAATATAAAGTAAATACAATTACCACTTTGAAATGTTTCTTGAAAACTTCTTTCCTAATAAAAAAAACTTTATGTGCAAAACTCAAACAGTTTCCTTCTGGGAATGAGATAGCAAAGTGCAATCCAGTTCCTCAGCAAAAAATATGTTCTCTGTTGATTAGTTTAACAAGTACATTCATTTAATCAAAATGGCACCAGATAAAATACAATGGCATTGCCTCAAATACCTGCAAATCAACAATGAAAATTCTTATTCTCTATTTTGCATATAGGTATGTGTTCCTACTCACTGTGAAGTTAGGGAACATTGTAAAAACAGGTACTGTGTTATCAGTCAGGTAAATAAATGTTTTCACTGTCTAAGACAAGCAGCCATTGTGTGATGTGTAGGAAAAAGAAAGGGGGTTTTATTTGTTTGAGGTTTTGGTTTTGAAGGTAAACTTGCTTGTAGTAACTCATGGCTACAGTTAGATACCCTTCATGCCTGTGTTGGGCTGTGAAAGCCAAGAGTGGGCACAAAGCTATTCTGTGTAATATCATGCTTAAGCCCAGAGATCGAGTAGAAACGTGGATCTCTTGATGACAATTATCAAATGAAAGCTTGAATGTGTACTGACTTAGTTTCCCTAAACAAACCCCAAATTATTTAAACAGAAGTAATGCACAAGTCAATTGACATGATTATTTCCACCTAAGGCATTTTTTTGGTTAACAAGAGGTAGGGCAATATGCATGGTTTGAGTTATGTAAGTTAATTTTTTATAAATTTTCAAGTGCTTGTAGAGTGAATTTCTGTTATTGTCCAGTACAGGTTGCCTAACACATATGCTGGCTAAGAATTCTTATTCTGGGATCAGATCTCCCACTTAGTTGAATGTGCTCATCAAAGCTCATTCTGATCTGCTATCTTCTTCCTGGAAGTGTGTTTCTCTGGTAATTCTGAGTTTAAATATTTTCTGAACCAATTAGGAATGAAATTATGTAGATTAAAAAATGTAATGTAAGATATAAAAGTGACTTTCCACATTTCCTATTTTTAATATATAAAATCAGATGCTTCTGTTAAATACTATGCTGGTTTTGGCTGGGATAGAGTTAGTTTTCTTCACAGTAGCTAGTATGGGGCTATGTATTTGATTTGTGTTGAAAACAGTGTTGATCATTCAGGGATATTTCAGTTATTGCTGAGCAGTGCTTGCCCAGAGTAAAGGCCTTTTGTGCTTCTCATCCCACCCCACTAGCAAGGAGGCTGGGGGTGCACAAGAAGTTGAGAGGGGACACAGCCAGGACAGCTGACCAAAGGTTTATTCCATAACATATGGCATCATGCTCAGCATATAAAGCTGTTGAAGGAAGAAGGAAAGGGGGGGGTGTTTGGAGTGAAGGTATTTGTCTTCCCAAGTAACTGTTACGTGTGATGGAGTCCTGCTTTCCTGGAGATGGCAGAACACCTGCCTGCTGATGAGAATTTGTGAATTAATTCCTTGGTTTGCTTTGCTTGCATGTGCAGCTTTTGCTTTACCCTATTAAATTTTCTTTTTCTCAACCCACGAGTTTTCTCACTTTTCTGATTCTCTCCTCCATTCCACTGTGAGGGGAGTGAGCAAGTGGCTGGTTGGGGCATAGCTGCTGGCTGGAGTTAAACCACAACAGTTCTTTTTGGTGGCCAGTGTGGGGCTCAAAGGGTTCAAGATGATGACAACTTTGACTGGATTTTCTGGATCGAATTTATAGCTGTTGCTGTTATAAATAAACAGCTGTTAATGCTGTTTAGCTATTAATTGGCAGGCCCCTCTGCTTGCCATGGCACTTGCTTGACCACCTTAACACTGAGTGTATTGGTGCTTCTAAAAAAGGCAAAGTCCTCCAAAGAAGTTTTTATGCAGAACTGAAGACATTAATAAAAAGTGGGGAAATGCAGTGGGGTTTTTTTAAGGCTCTACCTTAATTCTGAATGACTAATCCTTAGAAAATTAAAATCTTACAGTACTATGTGGACAGACCTCAGAAAGTGAATTTCATGATCATCAATGAATAGGATTTAGATTCCTAAATTCATTGAGATCTCTCGTGCACAAAGCTTAGACATCTAATTTTGTTACAATGTGTAATATAGTATAGTTGGTATATTATAGATTGGTATAATATTCCAGACTTTCTGTTTCTGCACTTGAATTGATTTCTTAATTAAATATGGATTTTTGTCTCCTACACTATGATTATACTTAACCAGTCATCAGTGAAGCAAATTTAGAAAGAAAATAAACTTGCTCTGTGTTGTGTGATTTCCCCTCGAATGTTTGTGAATGGCTGCTGCTAGAAGGAGTTCTTTTGCAGATGTTAATTTAGGAAGAGCTTGGATCATAGTTAAGAAGTATTATAATATAATCTAAGCTAGAATGTTGATTTTTTTTTTTTAATGCATATTTCCTATACACTGCAAAGGGCATTTGTGTGTTACAGTCTTTATTAAAAATTAATACTGATATTGCCTGGATTTAAAGATTTCAATCATTTGTCCGTTAGGACAATAGCGATGGACAATATAATTCTCAATTTATGATTTGCTTAAGATGTTGATACAGTGAGTCTCTTGTACAGGGAAGAATAAGGGAAAATGTTTGTAGCCTTACACAGGTAACTGTTACTGTATGTTTTCTGCCTTTTTTCCAAGAACATCGCCGCTGGTGAGGGCTTTCAAGTTTAATTAGGGAGGGTTGGGACAGAAGGAAAGTTGATTATATCTGGGCTTCCTCAGGCTTGCCATATGGCCAGAAGGAATCTATAAAAGCCTGTTTTCTACAAAACCTATGAGTGGTAATTTTGGGGGACTTTACCTATAAAGGAAGTAGGTGGAGATGGTGATTTGCAGTTAACTGGTGAATTGGTACAGATGCTAGGCATTGTAATTCTAGGACATGCTACTGGCTGCAAATTCAGAGGCTGGTGATTCAGAGTTTCAGCCTAGAATCTTTATTCTCAGAGGATTTCTGTATCAGTGAGTGAAGGCCCCCTCACCTCCTTTAAATAAAAACAAACAAAAGATAACTAAATCTAAATGAGATTAAGTTAATCTCTTGTTGGATGCAGAAAACACTGCTCTTGCTGTAATCCAGGTATGGGGGACAAACTGAAAGTTGGATGCATGTGATCTTACATAGTGTGATATTACAGCCAAAGTTGCTCCAGGACCCAGGACTGGCATAAGACACATGGCAAATTCCTTTATAAACTGATGCAGAAGCTGGCTTTCAGTGAATGCCTTCTCTACTTTAATAGTTATAGCAGGCCCACTATATTATGTTTGTTCACAGCTTTTGTCCTCAGAAGAACTGTTGTTCAGGTGTATGACATGAGGATAGAAGTTGCATGCTTTGTATTGAGAAGGAAGATGGAATATGAAATCTTTGCAGCCAGCAAAAGTTTTTGAGACACAAGCTGGAAGTAAGGCGCATTGTTCTGGAAATAGCGCGGTTGCTCTTTGCTGCCTTAAAAAGTTCAAGGCTATTTCTAAAGTACTAGATAAGAATACAGCAACTCAGTGTTTAATGTATTTAATTATTGTATTTAATATATGCTGAATAATTATATACTGAATAAATATATACTGAATAATAAATACAGCCTGTATTTAATATATACTGAAATTTGCATAGTGGTAGCTGGAAACACTGTCACTGCACTTTAGGCACTTATCTGTATTTTCCAATGAAGAGTACTGCAACATTTTCCTTAGATAAGGAATGTCAGGGCTGAAATAAGCAACTTTTGATGCCTTAGAAAGGTTCTCTTGACACACCTAATAAAGATTCTTGGAATGCAAATGTCTGACAGTGGGAGATATGAGGAACCATCGACCCTGTGCCTGTATCTTCCCATATATGCCTAAGGCATTCTGTGAATTGGCAGTGCAAGAAAGCAACAGTACATGCAAACGTGCTATTTATGGGTGAAATGAAAGAACTGAAGGAACAGCTACTGCTTAGGAATGTTGGAGAGGCCTCAGGCCCTGCCCTTACTGGATTTTTTTCTTTTGCTACTTCAATCTAATTTTGGCATCTCTTTAAGGTCTCCCACTATTGTAGACAAAAATCTGTTCTTATCTCCTGCTCGTAAGTGCTGAAACTGAGGTACAGAGCTTCCCAGGAGCAGGGTTAGAAGGAATACCACAATCTGGCTTCCTTTTGTGCCAACCACATGCTTATGTATTTACTTTCAACAGAAAAGTCCTTTGCTTATTTCTAGTAATTAACCTACAGATAGAACATTGTAGGGAAGATGTGTTGACCATCATGTACAGCAGAACAGATGAAGTATTTTATTGTACTTTTTTGTCTATATTACTAATGGGGAATTCTGCTTTAGAAATTTACTTTAATAATTTACCTAAATAAAAGCAGTGATACCTTTTTTCTTTTTTTTTTTTTGGTATGGAAGAACATTTAATAGTGCTATCTGTGCCTGTGTCCTTTTTAGTTTCGTAAAACCTGTATTTCAAGAAACAGCAATTCCTTTTCAAAGAAGGGAAAGTATCTCTCAAGCATCTGAGAAATCAAGTGACTTTGTAGACTCTTTTACATCTGTCTATAAAGAGTCTTCATCTCTCCCTACTTTTTCCTGAGTTATTCAGAAAATTTTCACAGGATAGGATAGTCCCACCATAACATCCAGAACCTAACTCTAGTTTGGTTTGGGGTATTTTAGGTTCTTTTTTTTTTCCCCTTGTATTCAGTCTAGTTTTCAAGTACAATTTGGAGTTCAAAGCAGGCCATGGAAACTCAGCTGCAGGAGTGTCAGTTAGACCAGGAAAGTTCTTCAATGTGTTGCAAAGTGTTTCACCAACATACTTACTCGTTTTCCGCTAGAATACAATTAGGAGTTTTGACTAGTTGTGCCTCTTATGTAGTGTGTTGCTGTCATCTTTTTTTTTTTAACTGCTTCAACTGAGCCAGTATATTTAATTACATCTAAATGAGACTGTATTCCACTTCCATAGATTGATGCTGATTTCTCGTCTTCCCACAAGTAGAACAGGTTTGCCCTCACTCTGAAGTTCATAATACATGTGTTGAGTCTTTCATCAAATTGTTGTTCAGTCCTTCCTTAAAATAACTCTGCTTCTTTTTATTGCTAATTAAAAATTCTTTTGTGAGTACTCGTTGGTAAAGAGTGGGAATAGCTTCATACTTACAATTTTATTTTTGTCTTCCATATTATATTGGATCTATTTTGTTGTTTGATCATTTATACTTACTGAAACTGTTTCTTAGTGCTTTTCCCTGTACTGACAATTGAAGCCATCTAGTTAGTTATGATCTCTCTCAATCTGAGTCATATAGGAGGTATCTAAGAGAAGCTTCTTTGAACAAAAAGGCATTTTTCCTCATTGTTCATCAAAACACAGTGACTAAATTCATGACTGAATTAGAAATCAGTAAAGATGAAAAGATTCATCTAAAACTTTGAATATTTGAAATCAAATCCCAGAGATATTAGGCTTTAGGGGTGGAGGTTTAGGATTTTTTAAATGCTATCCACTACCCATCCTGTGTGTATTAGGTGCATCCTGAAGATGGAAACATGGCATTGAACTTTTCATTCAAGTCTTGGAAAGTGTAGTGATAATTTTTAATACCTGTTATCTGAACAAGAAGAGATTTCAATGGCAAGTTAAAATAGATATACTATTTGATATAAAATAATTATTTACACCTTTGTTTAGAAGTGACAGTTGGCTATTTAAAATGTGGAGTTTCTTTATTGGTCTCTGTTCTGAGGTCAATAATTAGCATAATCTTCTCAGGAGGAAGGTACATAACTGTCAATCTAAGGGAAATTCACTCACTGGACCATAAAGAACTGTTCTTTGCTTTTCCTTGCTTTAATGAAAATTAAACCAAAACACAACAATGGGGCAAATTGCATGATGTACTGAAGATTACTGAATCATACATGCTGAAAATTAAAATACAGGAATAGTGTTTGGCATACTGCTGCTAAATTCTGCAAAGATCCTGTTTTTTCAGTTGTAAGATGAGATGCTTTTGTAAAGTCTTCAAGTTGTCATTATTCACATTTATTGCAGCGAATGTAGGTTTCATTGTACTTAGCACATCGCTAGTATTTTTTGAGGCATTATACCTGCAAAACAAAATATATGAATAATTATGAATTTGACTGCCATCTACTTGAAGTCCTACAAGGCAGTTTAAAGAGCTACTGTGGCTGTTTTTAAAAAAGTAAAAATGAACAGAACTGCCTGAACAGAGCTGTCTAAACACACAGTACCAAATGTTCAATCTGGCATATTTCATCTTGACTCCCCAAAAGACCTTCTACTGTGGGCCAAAGGGAAAGCAAGGAGGAGAACTGTAAGGTTTCTAAAATACTGCAGGCATCTCATATTCTTCTCAAATTAAACTTCCTTGCATAAGCTGAAGCAGGATATTTTCATCTATAAGATCAATTAAATCAGTTGCTCTGTTACATTTGTTCAGTGAATTCTATAAAATACAACTGAACCTTTTCTTGGCTCGCTGAAGAATGGAATACGAAAATTTTAATTTAATCATTTAGGCTTCAGGGAGATTAATTTCTGACAGAGGCAGTCTTTCTACATAATGGCTTCAGAAAAGTTTTAAATTATTAATGTTACTAGTGGGTTTTTTTGTGTGTGTGTGGGGAGAAATCACTGGTTTAGTACTGCCCATAATGCAAGAAACTCTGTACTAAAAAGTTCACTTAAACACAGGTCTTGAATAAATAGAAAGACACAATATGTAGAAAAGGATTCTGTTCCAGAGGAGCTTTCTTAAAGCTGATAATAACTCTGTGATAAGTGTCGAATTCTCATTTGTTAGTTAGCTGAAGTAAGAGGAGGTTGCATACTAAGCTGGTTTTGATGCACATCAGTGTTTAATGAGATCAAGCCAGGGACAGGAAGGCTCCTGACTGTTATTTCTGTGTTTTAAAAATTTGATCTTACTTCTAAGCTTCAAGAAAGCAAGCATATTGAGCAACCAGTTCTAGTTTCAGAATATCCTTTATCATAAAGGCAGTGCAGTTAATAGGAAATTAGGAGACTGATTTTAAGAGTCTGACATGTACTTTCCGCTTATTTCTCAAGTCTTAATACCCTTGTATTGAAACACAGGCATCAGCGAGATATAACTGAGAGGCAGAACAAACTAGTGGACAGAAAAGAGCTTGGCCTTCTATCTAATGTAACTAGGTTAGAGAACTAAAGAAGTCTGTGGTACAACAGACCTTGTGAGATCCTCCTGTTATAGAGCACAAAGATATCCCTGAGATACAAGAAAGGCAATTATCAGTTAAAGATGTAAGCACAAGGCACAGTCGAATGGATAGAGCTCGGTGCAAGGTGCAAATATGGTTATTGTTACTGTTTCCCCCAGTCTTGTGGGAGATTCACAGTTTTCACTGGACTTGAGATTTACTGTGTTCTTGTAGCTCCATGGCACCCCAGCAACAGCCACCTCTCATCTGTGGTGTAGAATTTCATGAAGTCTATTGTAGAGAATGACTGTGACATCTGTGCTTAGTTGTGGAGGTTGTAACCAGAGCATCATGTCCCATTCCAGAAATACCTTTACAATCCAGAACTCTTAACTCTTTTATTCTGCTCCTTGTTAGCAATTATGTATGTACCTGTACATACAAACAGGTATTGATTCTGTAAAGATGATAGTCTACCGTCTATCTAGTCTATCATAACACACCATATCTCTCATGCAAACTCCTCTATTGGCTACATGGTGATCAAAAAACCACATGCCTACTTTTCATTTTTTTACACTATCTTTCAACCTAATATTTGAATCCTTTTCACTTTTCTAATTTTATGCTTTGTGAAACCTTATAGCCTGAGAACCCTTTGAGAGTAGTCATCGTAGATCTAACAGAATACTTTTGGTTTTTCTCACAGTATGAAGGCAAAATGAAGAAATGCTGAGATTCAGTGATGTTTTTCTTCAGAAAGCGACTTAAAATTACCAATGGAAAAAAATGTTGATCTGTGTTAGGGCCAAATATTGGCTAGAAAGGAAGTATTTTGATTACATTGTAATAGTATGAAATATTGCCTAGATAATGAAAGGCAAAAGGATATGGCCTCTTACTGTATAATCTCTTTGGCCATCAGCCAGAGCAGGAAATTTTCTCTGGGAGAGTGCAGGTATCGAGTAACTTGCAAAGTATTATATTTTTAGAGAAGCTAGCTGGATTTCACACTGCTTTCTAGAATTAGATTGTCACCTTAGAGAACAGGCTTCTTGTTTGAAAAGCGGCCTGCAGTCTAACTTTTTCTGTATTTTATTTAAAATATACTTTAATTGGGCAGAGAGAGGGAAAAACTACAGAGTACCATTGTTTGAGGAAGGACCTTTATTACTAGTGAACAATAGTATCCTGGAATGTATACTAGAGAACAGCATATGCTATTCATGACTCTCTAGTGCAGATGTGTCACCATAAAGACAAACACTGAAATAACGTATTTGCAGTATTTCACTTAACAGAACTAATTTTTGGCACAGTCTGTGTCAGTAATAAATCCTGAAAAGAACAGTGATGGGTCCCACGATTATCTTCTGTGTCTCCTGTTTGTTGTAGCAAGTGAGTTGAATGGGTTTTTTAAGTCCTTGTGGAAAGATCATTGTATGCATCTATATAGCACTGGGGGCCACGGGAGGGGAGGAACGGGAAGGCTCTCAATGGTTGGAGGGATTTCAATTCAACCTTGAAAGGATTTAAAAGAACAACCTTTAAAAGAACTGTTATTTATTGTACGGAAAAAGGTATGCTGCTGGAATTTAAACAGTGAAATATGTTTTTGTTCAGGAGTTGGCCACCATATGGGGGCAAAGCTATCACAATTTGTTATTATGTACTAAATAACTTCCATTTCAGAAAGTGCACTTCAGTTGATAATGCTTGTGAAATGTCAGTCCTTCTATAACATTTGCCATATGAGCTGTGGGAGTGATATTTCTTGTGTAAGTGAAAGACTCAATATTCATATGACTTAAAAAGGAACTGGTAGGATCCAGTGGGATAGAGGGAATTGAGACTCAGACCCACAACTATTGTCTTCCATCAAGGCAGTCTGATGCCATTTCTTTCTGGAGTAGGATGGATGTTGCAACAGAAGATGTCATTGGAGGGAATGTGGGATCCTTTCTTTCTGCTGGTCCCATGTAGGAATTCTGCCATGGATAGCATGGAAGAATCGGCGTCAGTCATGTTAGTACTGTGTGCATTCTGATTCATGATTCCAGATACTGTAATGACATCATATCATAAATAATTTCTTTGGGGGCATCCACACCTCCCTTAATTGTTTTTATCCTTTGAAGACCTGCTGATTATGGCTGCGTTATCCCTTAACTTCAAAAGTCCCAACCAATTAAAAGGCTCTGGGAAGGATTTTGTGACAGCTATGGGTGTGGGATTTTTTATTTTTTTCTTTTTAAGAGAGGAATGAGTAGAAAATTAGGCGTTTGGTTTCCCTGAATTAAAAGAACATGCTGCCCAGTAGTATATGTATTATCTTGCCATTTCTTTAGGGCATATTTTGAAATTTGATACAGGGCAACCTTTGTGCTAGAGATGTACCTTTTGCCACTCCCGTGAAAATCCACCCAGAGCTGGCCAAGTTGCAACCTGCAGTTCTTCCTGGGTTTATATGTGGTTCCATGTTTGAGGAATTTTACCCTAAAGCAAAGATTATGTTCATACTGGCAGTGTTCTTCTCTGAAGCACAGTCCAAGCAGCCTAAAGCTGACATGGACTGGTGGACTTACATGCTCTCCAATAATGTAACAGCAGATAGCATGAGAGAAACTTTGGTCAGGAGTGTATGGTGCACTTAAGATCAGAACTGCTTAACCAAAGAGATTGCTACTGGGAGCTGTGACCAAACTGGGAGCTGATCAGCCCTTGAGAACTGGGAGAGGAGGGAAGGATGCAATGCTTGAATAAGGAGGCTGGAACTGCAATCCAGTAGGAAGATGGAAAGATGTGGAGTACAAAGAAAACTTAATGAGAGGTCAGGATGACACTGGGCCTGTGGTAAGAAATCTGAAGAACACAGATTAGGGCTGCCTAGACAAAAAGCTTAGATGTAGAAGGAGTGGGACCAGGGTGGCTGAGGACAGTAGTGTTCAGCTGTGTTGCTGGATATTTAGTAAGTCAGGAGTTCTCACAGTAGACTAGAAGGTTCTGATGAGTTCTGTACCTTTCTGTGACGCTGTATGATAGAACTTACCCTGTTGGCTTGTTCCAAGAAACATAAAAATACTTTCAATTATGAAGACTTACTGAAGTTAAAGTCAAGGACTTGTAGAAACCAAAGTTGCTCTCAAATAGTACTTTACAGTGCTAGCTATATAATCACATTTCCCCCATTCCAATCTTATTCATCAGATGAAGGATACAATCAAGAAAGGGTTTATTTTTTTTTTTGTAGGATTTTTAGCTAATTTGTTCTCAAGATTGAAAACATGTTGATTGAACACTGAAAATTAAGCATGCTATTTGAGGTACTGAAGTCAGCATTTTAGCTGCAACTGAAAGTAATAGAAATGCTGCTTTAAATACGTACAACATTATCTATTATCTGAAAAACCAGCTCCTAAATGTTTCAAATTGTATTTTTTAATCTCATTTGCGAAACAATGATAACACCTTTTATCTTACATCTAAAGATGCTTATGAAGTATTCATGTGAAAGGAAATAAAAGAGGTCACAGTGTATTAATAGTTCTCTTAAACTAGGTAGGTATTGTGTAGTAAAGAAGTCTGAATGTTGTTTGAAGCCAAAGCTATGGAAGAGATGGAACAGGAATGGGCATGGATATCAAGTTGAGAACAAGTGGAGAGAGAATGGATCCCTTTCAAACCCTCTGATCTTTACTCTTCCTCTGCCTGTGCCATTAGCAATTGTTGGTGAAACCCAGTAACAAATAGTCCCATCCTTTCTTCTCGCAAACAGCATTACCTGCTCAAAGAATTCTCTCAAGAGTGGTCATTTGCGATTTGGCATTTCATAACATCTGAGTGCTTAACTTCTTAGCAATGCTTTTAACCTACCAGGCTTGTATGTAATGTGTAATGTTTTTTCTTTCCAAATGTAATACTGAAAGGTCAGAACCCTCAGTCATTGTTCACAAGATGCATAAAGTCGGCTTGTCAGACATACAGCTGCTTCAGCTGACTTTAAAAATAAAAAGATATTAAATTGTAAAACTGAAAATTCTTATTTAAACTGTGGGTTGAAATTATTAAAGTACTCCACAAATTCTATGTACCCTTTGGAAAACATGAGGAATAATTCCTCCAAGTCTGCTGAAAAGCAAGACTAACAGAGATGTGCAAATAAAAATTTCTATTAAATGAGTGGTTGCAAGGCATGAGCTTGACATTCTTCAAGCACGTAAAAACTTTAAGTTTTACTTGTGGGGAGTATTTTATCAGCATATTTTTTATTCAAACAATAACCATTCTTATCAACCAGAACCAGGTTCAGTCTTGTTAGTAGGATGAATTGGCAATGACTTCTGTCTACATAGCAACCAGCAAATATTGTTCCAGTGGTGTGGAGTGGCCAATGAGAGGCAGGGCATGTTGGGGCAGCTTTGTTCACGCCAATAGCACCATATTGCAAATCCTTCTCCTGACAACCCCCTCCCCATTTCACTGATGTGAACGTTTTTAGAGTATGATCTCATCTGCAAATTGTAAATACTTAGTGCTTTTATGACAGGAAAGTATTACAAAGTGCTGAGGCTTGCTTCAGGAAAAATGTAGGTAGGAAGCATTTTAATTTTTTGTTATCATTGACTTATATTTACAAAAAATTATACTCTTAATTATCTTATTAATCACTTCAGTAAGAATTCATGTGTGCCTTTTATTTAAAGTCCTCGCTGTCTTTAGCACCGCTTAGTCAAACTGCATTCAGCTGCCTTTTCTTGTTCATAAACAGGCAGTGACTGGAGAAAAAACCCAGAAGACTCTTCACTACCCTTGTTTATAAGCTTTTAACATCTGCCTCCTAATAATGCCTCTTAATTCTGCAGTTTGTTGCTCAAGTGCCTTTATTCACTTTGGATAGAATAAACTGTGAAATACTTTATTGCTCATTTTTTGTTTCACATTCTATTAATATAGGATATATTTCTTAATATAGAATATACTTAGAGCATCCAAAGAGATACGCCATAAAACTGAGCCAGAAAGTATGCCTTTTAGGGAACCGAAAGTGGCATAAAGGTTAGGATGATTAACTTCTAACATGTATGTTTGTGATTTATGACATTAGAGATTATTTCTCTTTCATAAGTTTCCCCATAACAGTCTTAGGTATGTGGAGACAAATGAGTGAAGTGGGTGTTTAAAGACAGGAAAAATTAAGAATATGCAGAAAATCAGTCAGTAGCTTCCTTGCAGGTAAAGTAAAAACACTGTTCACAAAGCAGTTTGTGCTTTCATATTCTTTCCTGGAGTAGCCCTCTGAGGATCATCATGCTGCAGCTGATTTGTTCCAGAATTGCATACATTTGGTCTTTGTAAGACAGATGTTTAAAGTCACTCAAATAAAGTGACAGAACAGATTTGGTCTACGTGGTATCGAGATATCAAGTGATTCCTTTAATACGAAATATGTGTCATCTTACAGTGATAACTCTCCAGTACTTCACTATGGCTACTCAAAAATTATATCATTGTGTATTGCACTTATACATGTTTGATCTTGACCTTTCCATAGAAAACTTATAGAAATTCAAGCCCTGAACTTCATGGCTTCCTTTGGATCAAAACTGAATTGTTTTATTTTAATTAACATTTGTAGTCATTGGTTTCCACATCTTGATGACAGATTAGCATACCAGCAGAATGATAAAATGAGATTAAAAGGTAGACAAACTTCTGTTTTTCTTAAGCATGGATGTTACAGAAGAAGAAAGGAATTTGATCATGCAATGTCCCTAGATCAAGGATCTTAATAACTAACTTCCATGGTATTTCTTTTAAGCTATTCATTGTTTACCTCTTTATTTGGATGTATTGGGAACTTAGAATATTGACTTGTTATGAACCATTATAGTTTCATAGCTACAGAAAGCTGCTGTGTCATTGAAATAAAAAAAAGGCAAGTGTCATTGCATACTTAACCATTTCTATTAAAGCTTTTTCCTTTTCTCTTTTTTTTAGTGAAAACGTTCTCATGTGTTTTTCTTAAGCTCCAAAGGCATAAATTGGGCTTGGAGGACTGCATGTGTAAGACTGAGAGTTGATTTAGCTTATAAATGGGTAGTTATCATGAATTAACAGTTTCCCTGGGCTCAGCAGAAACTAGTAAATTCAGTCTTGGAAAAGATGTACAAAAGGAAAAATCCACAGTGAGTTGTTAGGTCTATGTATTTTAATGTCCTTTTTTTACTTTCTGATTATAACTATTTATTATATGCAGTCGTGTCTCAGATTAAATCTTTATAGTCTTATATACTAATTCAGCCAAACTAATTGCAGTGAATAAACTCAGCATACTTGAAGTAAATGTGTCTTTTGGAGCTGTGGGCATTTTTATGATTTGAGTATGTATCACACTGCCATACTTGAAAATAGAGAGGAAGCAGCGTTTAAGCTTGAAAGAGAATTGGCTGATAGCTGTTATTATTTCTGGATATCCCCTGAAAGTAGCAGTAGTAGCATGTGCTGGTGAGCTCCAATGATCTTATTCCTAGAAAGGCCTACATTCATTTGGAAGAGCTGAAATAGTCTTTGCGCTTTTGTTGGCCAGGAGCAGCCAAATACCGCTGTTTGATATTGTGATCTAGATATTTCTTGCCTCAAATTTAGAAACAAGCAAATAAAAGCCTTCCTGTTGGGAGAAGTAGAAGTAAACTTATAAAATAATCTGAAATCCAGCTGAATATTAGACATTATGTGGAATAGGCATTGAATACTGTGAAAATTTTCACTATTTAAAATTGTTGGGTTTTTTTTTTTCCTGTTTTAAAGGGAGGAAGGGAGAGCAACAGAGATTCTGGCATCCATTCTGTAGGATGAAATCTATGACCCAAGAGGGGTCTAAGGCCTCAACTGGAAGGAAGCTACTCTGCCTTTTGTGCGTGTGTGATATTTTTAAGATCAGTGCTACTCTTGTCTACTGAATATGTAAGAATTGTCTATTTCCTAGTTATCTTTTTCAGAGTAATAGTGTTCAGTCCATAAATACATCCCTCTTTTTTTCTAGAGAGAATTGGAAGTCCAGCAGCATAGTTGAGCCTGAGGGACTGTTTGTTGTTTCTGTCTTCAGAAAGCAGTCAAGGAAGAAAGGCTTTGTCAAATTCTGTACTACAGGGAGAAAGGGAGTAGTCTTGACTTTGTAATCATGTTACCAGCACGGAGTTACTTACTATGGCACTATGTATTAGTAATAGACTGTGTAGTTTTGTCTGGTGAGTACTTTTATAGTGCGGTAAATTGTTTATCAGATTGAATTGCTGTTATATTCCTGGTCCTACCCTGGTAATATAGGCTAGATATGTTTTCAAAACAGACTGCACAGACTGGTTGGGAAAATATCAGTCAGCAGTAACCATACCGATAGGATTTTGAAAGCAGGTTTTGCTTTTGTTTTATCAATCCTGATAAACCAACGTCTATGCAGTATAGGACTGGGATCTTCTTAAGGGGTAAGAGGTGGTAGAGTAGCAGAGTTATCAGCTATGGAAAGAGCTCTTGCAGAGACAAAGTCTAGGATTGCTATGAATGCAGCACAACTATAAACGCATATGTAAGCACCAGCAGGAACAGCAGAGTAAGTTTTAAAAGAATGGCTTGAAATGATAGCGAAGAACATAATTCCCAGTGGAGCAAATGAAAGATTATGTTGCTTCTATCAAACCCAAAAGGTTGCACTTCAGTAAGACCAAAGCCTCTTGTTAGTTTAAGACAACAAGGGTGGGAACAAGGTTGTAGAATATGCTATTTCTTTTTCTGTTAGCCCCAAAAGATAAAATCTTGTAGCAAAAGACTTTCCATAACAACATTATTGCTAAGCAAGAAGAAACTTAGAGAAAACATTAGGACTTGATAGCCAGCATCCCTTGTTTTGTATAGAAGTGATCTTGGCCAGACCACTAAACACATGTCTTGGTGCTTGTAAATGTGTGGGTGTGAAAGTGTGTGTTAAAATCAAGAGTGGATGACATCTACAAGAGAATGAGTGAGTAGGTGAAGTCAAATTAACTGGAGATGCTGTAAATGCTGTTTCATCTTCTGTTAGGATTTGCACTGAGTTTTGTTATACTAATTTCTTACACACCTACCTAAAACTAGAGGAAGTATTTAAGTGTGCACAGCTAAGAAAAACATACTGAAATGTCATCTGAAAAGCAAACAGAAAGCTGAAAAAGAAGGGTTAATTTGATGCATATCCTTCTGCAGGGTGCTCTTACAGTAAATAAAAAAATCCAAACTATACCAGCAACTCTATGTTGCACAGCCAGATCACTGCTGCCAGGGGGGGAAAACTGTACGATTTTTAGAATGGTAATCTTTCCAAACTTTTGCAGTAAAATGTATTAATAAATGCAAGCAATACTGCAATTAGTAGCTAAGCAAATCTTGTGATCATAGAACAGCATAAATGATTGTGTCTCTCACCCAACTTTTGTGGTATGGTGACATATCTGATATTTCACTGAAGCATCTCACAGGCTACAGCAAGTCACTGGAGGAATAAACTGACTTGCATATTCTGTGAAATAGTGAAGAATGTGTCTTAGACTGATAAACATGAATATTGATGAAGAGTAGGAAAGATAACCAGGTGATAAGAATGTAAAACATGAATGTGGGCATACTCTACAAAAAGCTACATTGATGTGGCTGACCAGTCCAAGCCAGGCAAAATTTGCTTGAAAGACTGTTTTTTTTATTTGACTGTTTTCATGATTGTCATTTCTGACACTTCTCACATGAATATTTGAAGGTATTTCTAAATCCCTCACAGATTTTTGTTGTAAGTTAAATATCCTTTTACATGAGAATGTTTTAAGTTGAATTGTTTGACATTTTACTCTAGTAGGATCTAGGAGGAGTCTTTCTCTTCCCTCCATGAGTAAGCCAGGAGATGATATGTTTTGAATATTTGCAGTTAATAAAATATTTTACAGGTCAAAGCTTATAAAGCAGATGCACATTAGTGAATAAACTTTGATGTCAAGTGATCCAATTAGTTTGGTGATAAGAGAAAATAAGCCTTTTGTTTTAACCATTGCTCACTGCATCTTTAAGCACAATTTTTTTGTTCTCAGGATGAGCAAGAGCATCTGTCCAAAGTGACACCAGCAGAAATAAAATGCAATTTGATTATGGTGTAATAACTCCTTAATGACTGTGGAATTTCTCGTTCTGAATATCATGGAGTTGGGCTTAACTGTCAAGGTTATGATTTTGTATCCACTTAACCAGAACTGTTCTGTGAGCTCGTCATTCAAGCAAAATGAGCTAGTGTAGATGGTTCCTTCAGGGGAGCTCAAGATGCAGTTCCCATTTCTCTTGTGAAAGTAGTTCACATTTGCAGACAGTGTCACTAGTTCTTTGTCCTCTGATTATTTTCCTATGGGTTTAGATATTTATTTTTTCTTTAAGGTATTTTTGTACTTTAAGGTGATCCCTTTATGGTGTAAGAACAGCAGAGAACTTACAGAGCATTCTGATTTAGTGCCGAATAATTTGTTATCTATCTCTGTGTTTCTTAATAGCGACATCTTTGGCTGATTGTATGGTAACATTAGCTAGCTGCCAATTGCTACTTATTACTAAACAGGAGAGCACCCATTTCAAGGAATACCTCAAGGATGCTAATGAAAACTTTTGATGTTTAGTCCTCATGTTAAAATGAAACATGTCCAATATAGTAATTAATATACATAGCTTCTACTGCATAATATTTGAAAAAGGTTAGTGTGTATTGTCACATTTGATTATCCTTCTAGCTGTTGTAATATCAACCTTTTTCCTTTCTAATTCTGACTGAAAAATGACAATCTAATCTCTAGAATTACCATTCTCATTAGCTCATGTTATGAGAAATAAAATACTAGGTGACACCTCTTAGAAAGGAAAGCTGCAAGCAGGTGTACTGAGTTTAGTTCAATTTTTAGTTTCATCCTAAATTCATTAGTTCTCCTAATCATCCTAAACATTCATTAGCTCATGGCTAAACTTATGAAGAACGCCAAAGTTCTAAGCCCTACAAAGAGCTAAGAAAGTTTCTTAGCCCTTTGTTGTTCACTGTATTCTCCTTATAGCCTTGATTTTGTGTGTAATGTATCTGTGAACATACTGATCTTTATACCTAGCACATTTTTTTAATTTCACTTGACTTTCAGAGACTTGTTGATACGATTTTGCCAGCTTGAGGGTCCTGAAGCATAACAACTTCACGCTGTACTGATTTTGTCCAGCAGCAGGATAGACACTGCTTGGATACCTATGTACTGCACTCTAGTGTACGGTCTGGATATTTCCCCCCCGACTCTTTCCGTAATTCAGTTGACATTTGGATGTCTAGGGTTTTCTTTCCACTCCTGCCCAGTTTTGATATAGAATGACAAATATTAAAACAAAATGTATTATCCTGTGGTTTGCTTCCTCCTTTGGGAGTCATCACACATTGAAAGAGGGTTTTAGTGACTTTATGTTAATAAAGGGAAATTGAAACTGCTTGTTTTCAGTAGTATGCTGATGCTTTCAGGTATTTAATGCAGCTGTTCAGAATTAATCACCTGGATGCAGAGTTCTATATTTACCTGTTTATCTTTGAGGTAATGTTTGCTGTACTTAGGTGCTTAGAAGGATCTGGCATTTGAGTAGCTTACCTTTGTATTTCTTTGACTAGGGAATGGTGTCAACAGTAGTACCATATGCTTTACAGTGATAGTGAACTGAGTTATCTAGAACATTTCCATGAGAATCCATATTACAAAAGAGGTGTGAAATCTAATGGAAGAGTGTAATAACTACTGATGGAGTTAGCTTTAGTACACCTACAGTCTGTGTCTAGCAATCCTGTGGCTCCTGTGTGTGTTATCAGATTCTGTCCAGAGTGTAAGTACTTGTTAAAAACTAGAACTAAATTCAGATTAAAATCAAAATTATTTATCTCATTTCTTTAGTGGAGACCTCAGAACATACATTTCTATGTTTCAGCAATTTTTTTCTCAGGTTACAAAAAGTGGGATTGAGAAGAAAAGTTTGGTATCAGCAGAAAATATTCTTGTGTTCTGTTCCTCTTAAGCAACATGAACAGAAAGCAAATTATTTTTATTTCATATAAATAGTTCAATCTCATGTGCAGTTTTACAATCTGTACACATATTGAAAGGAAATGTCTTGTACTCCTTTTTAAAAGGAATGTAGTATTAACTATGAGCTGCTACTAAGAATTTGCTGTAGAGATACCCATTTTGCAGTTCCATTTCAGTAGTTGCCTCTTGTAGAACAAATGTCAACTGTAGCTGTAACATAAAACAAGTTCTTTAACCTCTTGACTTCATGATACAAGTTTAATAATGGATGTGAACCATGTATCTTACCTATTGGTAAGCATCTGTTCTTGTTTTTCTAGTCTTTCTTTTCTAGTTTGGAACATGGAAAGGAAACCAGGAAAGCTTCTTTGCTTTTGAATGTATATTTACAGGGAAGACCTGCAATTTTAGTACACAGACAACATAATACTTGCAAAATTAAGACTGCTGTTTGAGAGTCTTTAAATGGATCATATCATGACCTTTAAGTAGTTCAAAGTATTTGTAGCCTTTTGTCCAGTACTTCAGTTGTACACATAGCTGTCCTTGGAACAGAGAAGCTGTTGATGGAGCCATGGTGGCACAGACAGACTTGACTTACCTGTGCTTTTGGCTACTTTACAAAGTATGTAAACCATCTATAGAAAGTGGAGCATTATTATCTAGCAAGCTTTAATTTTTGTTTGAGGCTTGTGCATAACACTATCTTTCTGCTTTTGCCAAGTGAAGGGGCCAGTGTTTGGAATTGTATAAGTATATAAGCAGCAAGTAAGTGTAAATTTATATCCATTTCCTACATGCATGGATCACTGCAACAAGCAGTAAGAAACTAAAATTAGTGATATGTGTTATAGGAGTAGGCAGGAGCAAAGGCAAGGGAAAAGAACGATAATTTTTTCATGAATTTACTGCATGCTTAAAATAAAATGCCTTACATTTTAAATGGGGAATTGGCATTTTCAGCGGTATCCAGAGGGGAGGCTGTGAGCGAACTTTGGCAAAAACAGATGCTTTGTCTGTGTCCCAAGAGCTCTGACTGGCATGTGGCAATGGGATGTTACTTCTGGCCCTGTGTGGGCTTGATGATCTGCTGAGTCCCTGGCATACCCATCTGTATAGCAAAGATCTGTGAAGACATCAAGGATTTGGCAACACTGTATGTATCTTAACAATACAACAAGCCTCGATTTGCAAACAGGTATTGCTGCATGAGCTCATTCAATGAATGCAGAAACAAAAGCCAGCTTTTCTGTGAGAAGGGAAAGAGAGCTTCTTGCCAGCTGCATTAGTCATTAGTCCTCTTAACATAGCTTAACCCTTCTGTGCACAGTGAAGCTGTGAGGGAGCAAGGAGTGTTTGAATGCTTTGTGGATGCTTTTTGCATTTGTTCATCAGCTGCTATAGAGCAGCTGGCCATGCTGCAAGAGTGAAACTTTAAGAATGTGTTTGCAGATCTGCTTGGGCAATTTGCCATCCAGTTTGTGAGGCTATTGTTGAAGGTATGCAATGATCACAAATACTGCACTGGAGAGGAGCGGGGTATCTGCTTAAGACATTTGTGACAGTGTATGCATGGAGTATGCATTTTTTCACTATAAATCCTGCTTGCCATGCAATTAGCTCAGAGCTTGCTTGCAGAATGATGTGAAGTATGGTTGAGTTCTAGCGTGAAACACACATTCAGTCTCTCTGCTTTTATTTTTGTATATTGGTTACTCTTGCTCATACCTACTGGCATGTTTTTGTGTATGAACAAAGTGCAACTACCTTGTCAAGTAACATTTAGCTGAAGGAAAACAGCATGTCGATAACAGGTCATCTCCAAATGCAAGCCAAAGGGATATTAAGTATTCATAATAGACAGTTAAAGAGTAGACTGTGGTCTCCTGGCGGATACCTCCATTCTTCCGGCAGTTTTTGGACTTCCTGCCCTACCTGCCAGTAGTGCTGTAACTCACCCCTTGGTTGTACCTACTAGGGCTGAGGAGCAATCTTTAAGTTGACAGCATTACCTACACTTTACTTAAGCCCACTCAGGTGAGAAAGCACATCTCTGGGGAGCAGATGTGAGCAAGCAATAAGGGTTCTAGGTCCTGTTTTAAAGGGCCATTTAGGAAGAGAGCACAGCGGGAGAGGTGGGGGTAAGGTACGTGCTTTAGGTGTAGTGCACTAGAGGTAAGGTGTCTCAGCTTCTCCCATTTAATGATATGCTTAGCCTTTGCTATGTCCGTGGCTACTCTACAAGAAGCGGCCGTCTGTGGATAAGACTGTCCTCATATAAAAGCTTCAGTCCAAAAAGCTCCTCTGATGCACTGTGTATATTAATTGCCCAGGCATGTGTACTTTACATTTCCACCAACTCTTTTCCAGGTATCCTGAAACTTCCTTCTGTGTAAAACTTCACAAGCTCAGCTTTGTCATAGAGATCTTTACATGGAATGAAGTTAGGAAAGCTTATCTCTTCAAAATGTAAAACCTATAATCAGGACATGGAACTGTTCCTGTTTCAGTGATTTTGTTTGTTCTTTCATCTTGCCACCACCAAATACAAACACAAAACTCAGCTGAATAGCCTCAGTTATAAAAGCATGGGATTTCAAAGGACTGTAGAAAAAGCTAACCCCATGTATGCTAGCTCACTGCATGAAAAGCACTGGAAGTGTGTCAGCAGCAGAGGGTTAGACAGCCTTTTTCTGTAGAAACCATGATCTCAGAGAATCCCAACTGTTTGGGAAAGCTTGACTTCTGGATGTAGCTCCACAGCATTTGTAAGTGATCTCCTTAGTGTGGCCACACTCCAATCCCTATTTCTTTTCAGCTAAACCTTTCTGTCTCTTTCTGGTATAATGAACTGGAGCCCAGTTTCAAACAGAATTTATCGTGAGTGGAGATTTCAAAGCTAACTACTTAAAGTTTCTGTTAAAGTAAGAAACCAATCTTAATACACCTACTGGGTTTAAGGCTTCTTTGTTGGTGCAAATTGTTACACAAGATTAGTATTTTGTTTGTCCAGCTGCCTGTAGAGTCACCTTTGTATGTGCTAGAGCAGAGGTATCGATGTCAACAACACAGTGTATAATGTTTGGTAGCTAGGGGGCATAGAAGGGATTGCAAGATGCACTTTTGAGGGTTGACACTGATGCCCTTATGGGGAAGAGAAAGTGATTTATGTAACACAGCTTTGTAACAGATTAAGGGGGCATAAACATAAATTATGCATATCTGTAAGAAATCTTCCCTGAAGAATAGCCGGGGTTTTATTGCTTGTAAAATTAAAATGTTGTATGTATTAGGTGGATTGGATACAGGTGAGAAATCACTTTCTGAATTGGCCCAAACTAACTGGTAATGTTTAAGGAACATTTATAAAATGGTGCTCTGTGCCACTGCAAGCAAAGTGAGCCTGAGGGAAAACCATATCCAGAATTTGGGATAATTTAGCTTTGCAAGGGGACAAAAACTTCATATGTGGAGTGGATCTGAAAGAAAAACCATCTTCAACCCTCTTCAAGGGTGGAGGTAATACTTTATAAGTATTACCATGGGATAAACATGGTTACCATTACTGCTAACTGTGTAATGTTCTTTGGGAAAGACAATATGCACTTGAAGAAGCGGCAGTTCAGGTACATGCAGTCCTAAACTGCAAATCAGCAGGTTTTTTTAAACAGTAGATTGGAAATCAGGTATAACTTTTAAATGGAAAAAAGGACCTGTAAGAATCAGTTAGGTTCCCTAACACACCCAAAGAAAGCTGGGGGGATCAGCAATTAAAGTGAAAAAGCTGGGGCATGAGGTAATAACAAATAGCCTTTACATTGGTATATGTATTTTTAAACAGACAAACAACTAACAAAAAATAAGTATATTGCCTGTTGCTTCTTATATTAAGTGTTTTAATAGCCTGATATTTAATAAATACCCTGATTTTCTGAAAGGGCTGACTATTTTAAATATTTTAAAAATAGTGTTTTGATGAGCAAAACCTGCTCTGGGTACTTCATAACACAAAACATCTGAGGGTCTACAGAAAAACCTGAATTTTAAAATCCCGCTAAGGAGAGGAAAAAAAAAGTTGGGTACAGCTTTGATTACTGTTGGCTAGAAACACTACCAAATCCATGCATCAACATTCATATACACTTCCTTCTTCAAGGTTTCAGCAATACATTAGAAGAGGAATAGCACTATGTGGTAAGCGTGACTTTTGCTGTTGGTTGGGGGGGGGGGTATGTCTTAATTTTTATTTTAGTCTTTAATCTACCTATGAACTCATTTCCTGAACTCATTTTCCTCAGGACTCAGGAATAGAAATATGTGATTTACCTCAAGTTACTTTTGAAGAATTACTGCTGCACAGTTAATCTGCTTGAATAGCATTTTTAAGATTTTTTCAAATCATGAAAGGGGATTTGTCCCAGAAGTAGGTGAAGCAGGCAGCCTGGTAAAACTCAGCCTTCACTCCACAGCTATCCAAACAGCCAGAGCAAGCTTGATTCTATATGAAATGCATTGATTGATGTTCAAAGGAGGCCTGTTCCAAGCGATGCATGAACTGAGACCCCTTTATGGTCCAGTCAGCATCTCTGCTAGGTGATCTATTGGGAAGTTTTCCCCCACCCAACCTAATCCTCAGTGTTTGTGCCAAAATAACTTTTCTGGAAATAACTCTTAGAGAGTTTATTTTAAAAAATTTTCTATGTTGACTCCAAAGTTAAAGAATATGTAAAGAGTATGTAAACAAATGAGATTTCCTTAAAAAAAGAGAAAGAATGAGATATACTTTGGATAGGTTATTTAAATGTACTTTTAATTTCATGTTCTGCTGATAACAATACTTCCCTTATGAAAAATAAGAATTTCTAAGTTATTTCTAGTCCTTACTCTATATCAAATATAATTTCTGGTTTTTCTGTTTCATTGATAATAAAAACATTTTAACCTTCCAGAAAAAGTGCCGCCTTTTAATATAGAGTACCTCTCAAAATTTAATGTTGGAAAAGCTTGAAAACGAAAAAATGTGGCCACCTTTGTAACTTATGAAAGACCAATCGTTACAGAAAGAGACTTCTTTTTAAACAAGTAGACTTACATATTGTTTATCTCTTTGCAGATGGACATGGATTTTTTGCTTATTTAAATGATCTCCTTATCTAACATAAAGCATTGGTACAAACATTTCACACTTTCTGTTACTAGTAAACAGTTGGGCTTTTATGAAAACATTCTCAGTATGGTGGCTGTAAGAACTTCTCAAGTACTGATTAATTTAACATCAGAACCCAGCACAAGGGGTTTTTTCTTCAGTTTAGCTGCTTTCTTTATGAGAGTTTAAAAATGCTGGCTGACTGTCAACTGTGCTGGATGCTTCTACTGCTTAGTAAATACATCTTGAAAAAAAATGCAGCATTTTTCACTTGGCTTAAACTAATCACTGTTTCATTAAAAAGAGGTTGTTCTTCCCATTTTAAAGCTTTGTGGTTGCTGGTTCTCAACCTGCTGTTCACTGTGAACAGAAGGGTTTATTGTACGGTGAGAAGGGCAGGGTGTTTGTAGTCTTGCAGTGTTTTGAGGGAAAAAAATCAACTTATTTTTTAAAAAAATGTTGTATGACTTTCAGTGTGTGGCAGTTCCCTTACTGTCAGTTAAAAACTTGATCAGTTCAAGAACTCAACCTTTATGACATGAGAAAACATAGGGGCTTTCCTTCCCAGCTTAGCTACGCTTTATTTCTTAGGATCATAGAATGGTTAGGGTTGGAAAGGACCTTAAGACCATCCAGTTCTAACCCCCTTGCCATGGGCACCTCACACCAGACCATGTTGCCCAGGGTTCTGTCCAGCCTGGCATAATGACATAAATAAAATTAGGAAAAACTTAAAAAAAGAAAGACCAGAGGTAGAACTAGGGAGCACACTGAAGGTTACCTTACAAGAGCGGCAGCAAGTTATAGGAGTAGTTTCTTATTTTTTACAACCAAATCTGACACCTTTCTCTAGCCCTACTCTGGATTTATAATTTCTTATGAAAGGAAGAGCATAATTTTCTTCTTGAATGCTCTGAAAATGTTCACTTATTTGTGAAAATAAGTATGTGCATTATCCAGAAAGAAGTACTTAAGTTTTTATTTTCTGCCAGAATGTAATGGAGAATCATTACCCATTTCCACACTCCATGTTTGTATGTTCTCTCAACATGAGAATGAACCAAAACTGCAGATAAATAGAAGCGTAAGAGAAAGCATGAGATTCTCAAACTCTGTGTCAATTTAGAAGAATAATTCCTATGAGCTATAGCCTCAAGGAGAATAACTCCACTGTATGAATCATATGGACAATGCATGAATTAAACAAGTGGATGAATTGAGTTTTAGAAATGCTTGATTCCCCTCTACTCCACCCTACCATTATCCTAGTTCTTGCAGCCTTTTAAGGTGGTTTTATATTTAATACCTTAGCAATTTAAATGGAACTTATTTCAGGGCTGATTATTATATACTTATCCTGAGATTACAATGGATTTAATAAACAAGCAAAAGAAGTAGATGATGCTTTAACTCTGTGAACAAATATTTCAGCCATTTGACTTGTGTTGTCTTGGGATGCCTCCATAGATTCCCCCCTAAAAGTAAACAAGTGTTCGCTGAAATCAAATATAGCAACTGATTTGGAAAGTAATAGTTATTAAAATGGTTCTTGGGCTTTTTAGTCTTTGGGGTCTTCCTGTTCGCATCTAAATGAGAGATGCCAACTCTACAGGATTCTTATATTTTTCCAGTGCTCTGGAATATCATTCATGTGGTTTGACTGACTTTCAGGCCTAAGTGCAGATGGGGAGAATTTTTATTTGTGTAGTAGTAACAAATAAGTATTTCTACCATTTTATGTTATGATGCAGCTATAAAGCATTTGGAAAACCAAACTTGTCTGAATGCACACTGTCAGTGTGATACAGATACTAAACCTGAGGGCATTCTCCTTGAGGCTATAGCTTGTATGTAATGTTCATTTTAATAGGTATTGGGTTTGAAAAGTTTGTCATTTCTTTGAAACTTCAATTTAGGTGTGATACTCATTCTGACCTTGGGTTGTGCAGAAGAGATCTCGTTAATTAGTTTATTCTGAGATATCTGAACGCATCCCTTTATATTCACAGCCTATAAGGCTGTTCCTAATATGTTGTTCTTCTGCATCTCTGCTGCTTATATAGGAGTGAGTTAACAATGTAAATAGAAACACTAGAGGCCACACAAACAGAATTATGTATATACTTTTTTCTTTCAAATAAGAAAGATTTCATGAAAAGAAAGCCTAATTACTATTTTAATTTCCTCTGAGTTAGACGATACTTTCTGTAAAAGTTTATTCAATCTTTTGGGAAGGGGAAGGGAGGAAGTTATTAAATTATTCTTCTAAGAGACAGAGAAGACTTGGGAACAATATGATAAGTCTCATTTTCATAAATGTCTGATTGCTCTTTAGGCCCTTTTTTGACATGAAACAATTTCAGAACATGCAGATACTTCACACATCATCATCACAGCTCCTCTACAGAAACACTTCTCCTTTTTCAAACACAAATCTTCAGGAGCAATGGAGTGGGTGAAGATCAGGAAAGAGCATACTTTGGGTCAGAAGTGCTAAGAACCATGGAGAGGCTGTGTGGATAGAAAAAGCAAAACCTTTATATGTTTTCTGAATCCAAGATAAACACAGCATGGGTCATCATTTGAACAGTTTACGATATGTAGATACTAAAAGGAAAATATTTGAATTGGGAAAATAGAGGCTGTCTGACCTTACTGTTCTACCTTCTTGCGGGTCTTGTTTCTTGTATTAGATTATAGCCCTTGTTTTACAAGTGCTCCCTATGTCCAAACACTGTGTGATTTTTGCTGCTGAACAAATTTATACAGGCTATAGTGGGAACACATTTGTGTGTATAGAGTACAAGATACTAAAATTGTTCAATGGCCCAGTTTACCTGAGCTGTCTAGTAAGTGCTCAAAAGAAACAATTTTTTTTTCCTCTTAATACATGGCTTTATTTTATTATACTATAATTCTGGGAGGAAAAAAAATCAATATGAAGGCTTTTTCTTGCAAACTGGCCAGAAGGGTCTGCCATAACCTCTCTGAATGAGCCTTACCTTATAGTAATATGAGAAAATCATGCTTTTTAGAAGCTACTACCTGTAGTCAACTCTGACATTACGCATTCAGTCCTTAAGGAATCTTTTAAATCTGTATTACTTTTTGCTGATTTTATTTTCTGATGCATGTGTCTAATGCTTCAGAAATTACTATAGCCATCTGGTCTAAGCAGTAACCAGTTTATGACAGCTGTATCTTACCAGTCAAAGTGTCACTACGACTAAGTATCTCATTTCTGTGTAATGAGACTGAACTTTCAGTAAAAGAAACTGTAATATATATCTTCTCTTTTCCTTCCTTGCTTCCTTAACTAGAAATGAAAACAGTTGGAAAACAACTGAATTCTGAAGAATATTCGTCAGAATTTGAAATCTGAAGCTGATTTTTTTGTATGCAGAAAATAAGATGTTATCCGGAGCATGTAATTGCAAATTAGCAAATATACAGTTGTCACAAGTTTCATAAATGGGATAGGGTTACATTATGTTTGCGTTAAGTAACAGTGTTCAATAGCAATGCATAAATAACAAATCATTTATGCAGCTGAGACCTCTGAAAAATTCAATATTTTAATTCAGTAATTACTCAAAAATAAACAATCCCAGGTATTTATTTGTGCCACATGTCTTTGTCATCTATGACGAGAATAACAAGAATGTCATATCTATATTAGTAATGGTTCGTTTGATGGATAAATGTTGTGGAATATCAGCTACTGAACTACTCAACTGTACTTTATCTTATCTCATTTGAGTTTTTGGTTGTCTGGGTTTCAGATTCTTCTGAAAGCAGCATCACAGGTTTGAGTCTGGTTATGACAGAAGTGCTCAGAGGAAAGCAAGTGACAGCTCTCCGCATTACTTCTTGTTTGTTCGCTTTTTTTGTGTTTATTTTGTAGTTTTATACTTATGTTGAATCTATATTCTTTTAGGACTGTGCTTTTCCATAATAGCAAATCAAATTGAAATGTCTGGACTAAGTCTGGGTTTTGGACTAACTTATTCATCTGGAGACTCAATTGCAAATAAAACTCAATGTGGGCTTATTGTTGTCCACTTGAAGCGTATGTTTTTCAACTTAGAACTGTAATTAGCCAGTTCAGCAAATTCAGTGCAGCTGATGTTCAAGATGGGATGAGGTGTGGACTAAAAGCCCTTAGGTAATCTTATCTGTTCTTGATCTTTTCTTGCCTGTGAAATCTGTCAGGTTAAATTTGGGCTGGCAAACTTCAAGACAGTAAAGGAGGCCAAGCTCGGTAATGCTACCAAGGAGTAAAGTACCCACAGAAAATACATCACAGTTAGGGCTCAGTGAACTTCCTGATACAGAACTTGGATTTATTGTAACTTTTATGGCTTTACAATATATTGAAATTCAGTCTCTAGTGAATATGCAGGAAGGCAAACTTAAATCATCATGACTTCCTTTCATTCCAGATGGTTTCTATAGGCTTCTGAGATTTACCGTCAACATAGAGTGTATTTGTAGGTTTAAAATTTATCATAACAATTGTTTTTGCTACTGGCTTTGGAAAAGTACTGTAATTTCTTTCATGCAGTGGGAATAAAAGGAAAGGTATTATATCAGTTCTATAAAACCTAAGCTCCTATCCAAAACTCTGTTAGTCTTTCCTTTAGGAAAAAAAGGTAAGTCCAGAAAAAAATACTGACTCTGGATATGGAAATCACTAGGTCTGATCTATAAGGTCTCACACACTGTGAGGCAAAGTCTTGTGTAAGCAGGTGGCTGGTTTATGCCATCATTGTTGAAAGTGGCATGCGTGAGTCTTAATTTCTGTCTCTTTTCTTTCTTTCCCACTTTGATTAGAGAATTAGTATTTCAGAACTGTTCATTGTGGAAATTGACCAGTTTTGATTTTCTAAAATAGGTAGTATCAGGTCAGATGGCTCAAAATCTTGGGCTAAACTATTCTGCATGAGATGAAATTAAGCCCAGAATTGCTATAACCTTTCTTTTTATTACCATGGTTTAATTAAACCTTTTAAAAATTAATACTCCTCTGTGAAGTACTACTCTTTGATGAGTGTAGTATGCTAGATGTATAAATGGTATTGTGTTTGATTGCAATATTTTGAGGACACTTGCTTGAGATTGAAGCCCTGCAGGGTACAATAAAGGTACCCCTGAAATTGTAACTAATCGCAGAGAGTGCTTCTAGGTAGTTTTAGGTAGTATAGGTAGTTTTAGGGGTCATCATATAAATTCAACAGAGTCCAGATTAAATACAAGTAATGAGGAAAAATGATTTAGTATTTTGCCTTAAATTTGTTGTTCATTTATTCATGACGATTGCTAAGAATTTTAAACCCCCACAATTATTGGAATCAATATTTTAAAGCCTTTTACAAACCTCCCGATAATAGTTACATTATGACTTTCTGATTATCCAGGAAGGAATCCTTAATTAGTTGTTGTTGTTCTGTGGAGTTTTCTTGTTTGTGTTGTGTTGTGGTTGTTAATTTTCTTTTTGACAGTACTTTCTGAATGTGGAATTTGTTTAGGAAAATGTCTGAAAAAGTAGGGTGAAAATAAGCTATTTAGAGACTTTTCTATCCTTACTTCAGCATTATATTGTAAAGTTGCAACATTTGCTCTTTTAAAAATCACATTAAGCAGTGCCTAGAAATACCTGCAATTGAAATTTAGGAACTTCTGGAAAGGCAAATGTGATGCTGTTTTTTCTGACATGTAATGAACGTCAGTAGCTGTTTCTGATTTTTTCTCTCCAGTTTGCAAACAAATGCACAGTGTGAAATGCACTCTGGCTTTGCTATTATCAAGTAGATTGCTATTAAATCATGCATCTCATGACGTGACCTTGTAAGTGTAGAGCTCTTCAGTTACAGTTTAATAGTCACATTGGAATTTTCCCTCTACCTACTCTTCAGATCAGAATCTTGGGGTAGAGGCACTCTCAGTACATGCGATAAGAGCAGAGAATGAGGGGAGACGGATCACTACATTACTTCCTTCATGTTATTTTTGGATACGACTAGCATTCCTCCCCTTACACACACCCTCTTTTCTCCCCTGCCCCCATCTCTTACATGCATTACAAGCTCATACAAACACCATCACGTACTCCGAAGCAAAAGCAAGAGCAACAGTTGGACTGAAGCCAGAGGACTTAAACTCCGCTTCCTCATTGCCAGCAGGCTTTGTTCTTTGGAATCAGTCAGAGCTAGGGAGAACGTCTTCACTGCTGATCGTGAGTGGCTGGAATTTGTCAACTTGGCTGTCTGTTAATTTTTTCTGTGCTCTTCTGCGAACTAGGCTGAATTTAGAGCAGCAAAGCTAAGAGACGGGGGTAGTCAAGAAATAAAGTATCCGGAGATCAGCTTTTTTGAAGGGGGTGGGGGTCCATCTCTTCTGCAACGGTAAGTGCCAGGATTAAATGTGTATGAAGATGCAAGGAACAATAAGGTGCTTTAGCTGTTTTACTACAATAGAGGAGGGGAAAAAAGTACATGAGTGAATCATACAGTGTGTGCTCAGTTATAGTGGTTTCAGAATAGTGTCTAGCAGTAAAATATTCTTCGTTTCTCCCTTTTCATAAAGCACTGTAAGAATTTATGTATTTTAGCAAAATTCCTAGAGTACCTGTACAATTCTGTAAAGCTTTCCAAATGTCTTTATTATCAGGTTGTCTGTAAATCTGTTTTGTCTTAAACCACATGTAGTACAGAGTAACTTTAACTAGCAGAGTAACTCGTTTGAACTAACTGCAAGAGCTGAACCTGGGAAATATCACAGAGGATACGAATAGAACTGAAGTTCAGGGGCATGGGGGAGTGAACAGGGATGAGATGCTTCCTAAGACTGTTTAGGTTATAGGAACCAAAAATAAACTTGTTTTAAATGATTGGCATTCATTCAGAGCACACACACCTCCTCCTCCCCTCCACAGCATTAGGAGCCACGGGAATCTGTGTTTAAAAACAAAAAGCTTTAAGGGTCTACTGTTCTAGGGCATGCAAGTGAAAGCTAATGTACAGTAGAAAAGAGTGTATGCTTGCATAAATGACTCAGATTGAGGAGAGGAATTGCAAAAAGAAACTTGGTTTTCTTCCAATAAGCAAAATTATTTAGTTGTTCTTGCTTTATAGAAGTGTTAACACTGCTGCCTTTTAAGTTTGCTAGCAGAATGGATTGTTTTGTCTCAAGGATCCTTGTTTTATATCTTCTTGTCTTGTCTTTAGAAAAAGTTTTATAATGATCAGCACAATGGCAGGTTAACCCAAACGTCTTGCTTTCAGAAATGCCATCTAGCTGTCAAAGGAAATACACTGTTGGGACTCATTTGTTTTAAAGTTACTGATAAGCCCTGCTATCAGCATGGTATTATGTCTTGCTGCATGTGTTATCTTAATAAAATGATAAATAACAAACCCTTGAAATCCAAAAGTTCAACTGTGTAATAAATTTGACAAAGGGGGAAAGACCAGATGATTGAATGTACTCATATAACAACAGAGCTGAAAAGAGGAAAGCTTTCTTTTCTCTTTCCTTAACTCTGACTTCATCGGGTACTTTAAGTAGTTACTCACCTATTTTGTGTCAACAGGGTATCCTCCCCTTATCACCTTATTAACAGCTGGTTATCAGGGTGAATTTAGTCACATGGAAAATACACTGAATGAGCAACTGGGTGATTGTGCAAAGTATAGCAGGCACAGTCCATTAACTGTCTGAGATCTGCAGGTTTGTTTTTTTTCTAATTCAGAAACTCATAACAAAAGCTCTTCCATTCTGACTTTCTCCCTTCATTTGGAAGAATACTCTGGTTTGTGTGGCAATTGGTAAAAGTGATCCACCAAATTCTGTTATTATGGAACAACTGCAAAATAGTGCTCAGCAGGGTAGCATGCAATGTTAGGATATTGGGGATGTTTAGTACGCATTTTGTCATGTATTAAGGCACTTCTTTCTATAGCAGCTACTAGCTCTATTTATGGCAAGTTATTCACTGGACTGGAATTGCACACTAGAACTAGTGAAGATTCTTTTTCAGAGCTAAAAATGGAATAGTGTTTTCCTGAGTTGGGCTCCCCCCCGCTGATGGCACCATGTCAGGTTGCCTCAGTAGCTGCTTTCAGTTTCACAATTTACATGGGTGCTATAATGACATTTTTCCTCATTGATGTGGTGGAAAAACCTTTATGCTGTTTTTTCTTCTTTGATATGTTAAAGCATATTTTCTGCTGTCTTGTGAGGTTTGGCTATGAGTGTTGAGTTCAGAGATGGGCCTGTACCAAACCCCTGGATTCCAACATCCATGAAGTATGAAAAGGTTAATAACTGGATTGAAACATCTTGGGTCTGGCCTATTCCTGTTTTATATATGCATCACTTTGGCTGCATGTTTAAATTGCTTTGTGAGGCGATTAAAACTGAAAGAAATCTTCCAGGCTGAAGACAGACCTTTAAAGAGGAAGTGGTATTTAAGAATCTTACAGTTAGTCAAGGAAAGCTTGCCCATTTGCTGCTTAAACTTGACTTTTATGATCCCTCAAGAAATTGCATTCCCCTTCCTCTGTTATAACTTTAGGTGTAAGTAGTATTTTGGAACTCCTTCCAAAATGTGCTGAGTAAGGTAAGATGCATGGTACTTGTTGTTCCTATTTGCTTGAGGGAGCAATGGAGAAGGCTAGCAGCATATATCCAGGTAATGCAGGTACCTCAAAGGGATTTTTTGATCTGACCTGCCTATAAGCTTTTAACGACATGCCATATACATGCTCATCTGTGCAAAAAGTCATGGTAGCCTGTGGTAAGAAATACTGTAGTGCAGTGTAAGGGGATGCACAGATTGTTACTGAAATCGTGGTTATTCTGCTTTTTTAATTGACCAGCCTCTCAGAGTCTGGCTTGCTTAATGGATTCAATAGCTCCCTGTGAATACAATTACACATGTCTTTGCCAGCTGCCTGTGGTATCTGCATTTGCTTTAGCAAGAAAAGCTGTTCTTTGGCTGTGTTGGCTGGCTGTGGTCTGTGGTACACAGCACTGATTTATTAGGCAGTAGTTGCATTTTTTTTTTCCCCTTGAATGATTGAACTGTGATGTCACTTTTGTCTTGGCTTTAACTTTTTAAAGAACTTTTTTTTTTTTTTTTGCTGCAGACTATTGTCTTAACACTAGGGAAGTGGGAAATGTGTTCATTGCAGAGCAACTCTGTCTACCCCAGCACATTCCAGGGCCACCGAATCATTTGTGGTGAGTGTGATTCAGATCTGGTCAAGATGATTTAAAAGAGAGGTTATGGGCATACTGCAGTTGTTCATTTAAGAAAATACAGCGAGTTTTTTACTGCCTGATTGAGACCACATGGCTCCAACTTAGACCTTTTTTTTTTTTTTAAACGTGGAAATTGTTGGCTGGATGTACTCAAACAACTTATTTTTTTTTTAATTGCCTGGAGGCTGAGAGTTGGGATCATTGTATTCAATGGTAAGGTCAAGGTTAAAACAAATAGTTTTTAATGTCCCTTTGAATAAAAAGAGGAACGGCCTCTTTGAGTATTTTGCACAGAATACAAACATGCCTCTCTTAAATGAGAGCTAATGTATCTCAGGAATTCTTCTGGATATTGCAGGGTAATTGGTGGCCTGATTTGAGAGAGGGGGAGAAGGACAGAGATAAGGGAAGATCTCCATAAATCATGGTAAATATGTTCCATTCCAAAGGCATTATGGAATGTATGAAAAATAAAAGAGAAGGACAATGGCCATTTTATTGTATGCAGTTTAATTACTTGCTCTCACAGTTAGCATTTTGGGCTGCTTTTAAGAGGAATGAAAAGATTCTTATTGAACACTAAGAAACTAATAAACTAAAAAACTAATAAACAAGATTAAGGTGTATCCCTAATCAGAGGGATGAGATGATAATAATCTGTATTGTAGGCACTTTGTGCTATTCTTTTTATTCATATTGCAATTCTGAAATAGGTAATCAGATCTTGTTCTTCCCTCAGTACTCTCATAGTTCTTTCTTTTCATTATATCCTTTCTCCCATGAAGTGATTCATGGCACTTGATGTAAGACTTTCATCCAAATCTTCTTCAAATGTGAGTATTAGATGATAAATGGCTTTTATATAGATACTTTCTAAATGGAAAAACAAGTCCATGGAATTTTAAATCTAGAAAGCAGACCAAAGTTATACTATTGAAAGCTACTGTTTATTCTTGCCTCTGGTTGGAAGATGAAGTAAAGATGCAAAACAGTTCCTACAGTAGTTTCGCATACACAGTAATTTATCTGGAAATAACATATAAGTATTATTCTAGAACAGCAAATTCAGTAAACAGCAATCATAAGCTTTTATTGCCTTTGATTATTAGGACAGTAAACTTTGCTGGCAGAAACAACCAAAAGGAGTGATCGGTCATATAGCTGGGTTTATCATTTCAAATTAGTTTCTTGCTTAGCATTGCTTCTCTTTCTAATTTGCAGGGCACACGTGAACTTTGTTCTTAACTTAAAAAAAAGAATCAAAACTGAAGAAAAAACCCAACCTTTACCCAGGGTTCACAAATCAGTGTTAGTTAATTTCTGCCTCATGGAAATTACAGTGTAAATGTTTAAAAGTTACATGCAGTTTTTTGTAACTTTGAAGTGCACAATGCAGATGGGAAAGCTATTAGTATTTCAGAATAACTGCTGTGAGAACTAACCAGAGGTCAAAATGTATACTACAGGGCCTTGACATCCCTGCCTCTTATGTTAATGTGTTGTGTCACTGTTCAGTTTTACTGTTAATGCACATGAAATACGTAGAAGCAACCTGAATTGGTTTTATAATCGACAGTCTTAATTGTAGTATAAAAGAAACAGTACAGTTCTTCTACGGAAAAAAAAAAAAGGAAGCATAGCCTTTATGGTGCCCATATTCGACAAATTCCAGAGCCCCTCAGATCAACTGAAGCAGAGGTGGTAAGATTCTGCTGCATATTAAAGATGGGAATATCTCTGTGTCTTCATGTAAAGACTGGAATTCTGTTCTTTGAGACATCTCTAGGCCAGCTTTGTTAGGGCTGCTGAGGGTATGAAGGTGTTAACCTGTAACTAGATTGACATTTGTCATTATTCTCAAATGTAATGACTACTTAAATGTTTTTTCTGACTGTAATGCTGATGCAATCTGCATTGCAGTACTCATATGAAACATTGATCCTCTCCCTTTAGTCAGTTTTTCAAACAGTGGAAAGAGGCATGATGGAAAAGGACTGGAAATAGGGATCAGGGAGCTCCAAGATTTACATGGGCCACAGCAAGCATATATAAATCCTAGGCTTTGCAAAAGGGAGTAGACTTTAAGGCAGTCTTGAGTGTTGACCCTCAACCTGTGGATTCCTATGGAATTTTTGATTTTCCAGTAAAACCTGCTTTTGATACCATTTCATGTTTCAGTTTTCATAATTTGTGGAAAACACACGTGGTGTGCTTTGAGGCATGGCTGTCTAGACCGCTATATGTTGGTAGGTGGGGAGAATCTTGGAAGTGATGAATGTTTGGAGTAAGCAGTCACTAGCCATGGATACATAGGCAGTGATCAAGGCACAAAGCAAGGATACATGCATGCATTTGGATCATACTGTATTGATAGCTGGCAAAGATGGATATAAGTTTGATACATCTGAAACCAAAGTCTCAAGTGAGAACCGTGCTTTGTTGTAGCTAGTGAGAGCGTGTAAATGTACTTTAACTGATAGCTGAACAGGTAGCATAAGTTAATTGTCATTAATCAGGCAAGGGTGATACCTACAACTCATGTCTGGCTTAAGTTGTGAATGTAATCCTCCTCTAAAGAGAGTCCTTATGGATTTTGAAATGCACATGAATGCAGCAGTTCACCTAATGATAGGTACCTATTTGCATAAACCAAGTTGGTCACATTTTAGCTGTTATGTAATTTCTGTAAAGGAATGCTAGATATAAGGACGCTGAGGAAATGGTGGCATAAGTTTTGCTGCCTTGGGAAAGCTGAGGCTTCAAGGACAGGCACTTTTCCTTCCCCACCCTTTCCTTCCTCTTATCTGCTGTTTCAGCTAGACCTTCTCATATAACACGCTCTAAATCTGTCCTAAGACACCGCAGATGTTATCTGGGAATCCAAAGTGTTGAATTTTATTTTAGCTGTTTTAATGGGAGCTTTTTGTGATGTCTGTTATCGTACTTACCTCTGAGGTAGGATATAAGGAAACAGCATGGCAAAGAGAAGTACAGTTACTTGTAAAAATGGTAGCTGTTACACAGAGATCAGGCCTTTTTCTGTGGAAAATGTATTTGATAATATTACATTACGAATCAGAACAGGTATAATCAGTATTGCTGATGCATTTTTCTGCTAGTTAATGTTGGAAATAATTCAGAAAGCTTCCAGTTTCAGTCCAGGCCTGTATGCTCAGAAACTATGAAACATGTTACAGATGTGTGTTTGCAAAAGGTCTGAAGTTCTCTGTCTCTTCTGGATATTAAACTAAGTCAGTTTTTAGATTGTTTGCTGTATTTCAGTGATTATACAGGTGACCTCAGATCTAGGTTCAATAATTTCTTCTGCTGAATTTCTCTTTAACTGGTTTTCTCAAAGTTTTCCTGCTGTACTTATATAAAGAAAGTAGTCAGTGTCACTGAGTCTGAATTACAAATTAAAGAATACAAGCAAAATAGCAAGAATTAGCTGTATGAAGGAGACTTCAGCGTATTTGGCAAAGACTGTGGCCATAAGTTAAGAACAAACTTTCACCAAAAACTTAACCATTTAAAAATGATTAAATAGCAGTAATGCAGCAAATTAGCTGTGTTATTTCTGAGACTTGATTCTTTAATTTCTGTCAAGCAAATGTGAAAAATAAGAAGTTCAAAATAAGAAAACATTATATAGAAAGAATAATATTAGAATTGAACTTGAATGATCAGAATTTCTGCGTTTGCTTATTGTTTTAGGCATTACTAAAGAAAACATTCAAACCACAAAATTGTCAAGACACCGAAATACAGAATACTCTTTATTTACAATCTTTTGATTTAGTTTATGAACAAGAAAATATTAGAAAATTGTTGATTAAAAACCAAACAAATGAACCAAACTCCAAGAACCAAAGTCTAAGTGCTTACCATTGATTTATTTTTGGAAAACAGAAGGCATGTGGGTTTTTTTCTGAACTTCTGATTATATCCATTGTTGGGTACCTCACACAACTATACGAAAACCTCATTTGATCTTATTTTCCTGATAGTCCCGAAGAGGCTTGCATGAGGACTTTGGTTTATGTTTAGGATATGGAAAGTGTGATGATTGGTTTCAGGAATTTGAGAGCTCTAAGCTGTATGTCACTGACTTTAGCCAAACCATCTCTTCTGACTATACAGGTGCTACTCTTGTTATTGGTAAATACATGAAACAGACTGTGAGTACAGGTCATCCTAATTTTGAATGCTTCAGTGATGGCAGATTCCTCTGTTGACATCCCAGCCATTCAAGGCTGCTGCTAATATTGAAAACTGTAGTCAGTGCTGGGCTCTACATCCTCTGACACTCTGCAGAATGATGCCCGTCTCTGCAGGCTGAGCCTCACTGACTAGATTTGACTGCTGGCATACTTAACGTAAGGCACTGACAAAACTGCTGACAGCTGTTTTCCTTTGTTCTCAGCTACTAAATTGCTGACCTGACCTGTGTGAATCAAGTGGTTTATCTTCTGGTCAACAAAGTTGTGTTTACTGACTAGTTTGGAAGTAATTGGGAAGTAAGAAAAAGGGACATTGATAGTAGTAACAGTATTCATGTAAGAATGAAACAGTTTTGTATTCATTTCACAGGGTTTCACTTTGTGTTTAATCTGGTCTAGTTTAGCTAATGCCACAGATGCAAATAAAAAGGTTTATCTATTCAGTCACAATAATGCAGATAACTGTCTTCTGTAAGCATCAGTTAAATGGGCCTACAAAAATCACGGTGATTGCAATATATGTTATGACTTTCTATCTTTCTTAACTCCAGCAAGATGTCTGCCAGTTTTCCAGGTAAACCTACACGTTCCACAGATGCCCCTTTGGTGTTTTCAATATGAATTAGGCTACACTCCCTGGATGGACAGGTTTTCTAGTTATCATTGATTTCCAAGTTATTAAGGTTTCATGATTTAATGTTGTTGGTTTTTTTCTGTGAACTAAAGCAATTGGTCTAAAATATTTCCCAGCTTCTTCCTCAGTGTTATGGTTTTATGAAGCTTCATCTGAAATGTGTATCGCCAGCCAGGAGGTTGCCACTAACTAACTCACCACAATCGTGTTAAATGCGATCTACCTGATGTATAGCATGTCAACTTTGTAAATGCAATTTTACCCTTATAACTTTCCATCTTTTTCTTTTAACTCTTTACAGTCCTTCCCTCAAAGTTTATAACATTATTCCACTGTAAGTTTATGCTTGGCGTTTGTGTAAGTGTTTCCCTTCCCCGTATTGGCAAAATAATTAGAGTACACTAGTTCAAAATGCATTTCTGGTCAAAGGAATATACAGTTAGAAGGGATGGTTAAGAGAGGCATTTCAATTATAGATGACACGCATTCCATTTCAGCTAGACAAGCAATCGTGTTAATCCTGCAAGCCTCAACAGTTCTTTGGGTCTGAAAAATGTTCAGTGTTTTACATGTGATTATTAAATTCTTTGATTTTTTTAACCTGCTTTAACTATCTTCACCATTTTTAATTTTATTTCTTTTCTTCCCTTCCATGAATATGGTAATTTCCTATCAAATACCAGAAGTGGTAACTTGATGTAAACCGAGGTGTGCATAAGTCAAGTATCTGCAATTTAGATGAACATAGTTACAGTTATTTAGTGCATATGTTGGAGACTTAGGTGCATAACCACCCTCAGAGTTAATGGCAGGTAGCCATGTAAAATTTTTCCACAACAGGCGGCAAACGAAACTCCAGTACTGATTGCCATGCAGTGCTATAGAATAACTTACATCAGTCTCTTTGTTACAATCTGCTAGCTTTTTAAAAGATCGTGTAATAATACTATGGCTAACAGTACATCTCATAATACAAAGTTAGAACCTGCTTTTGTTCTGGAGACCTGGTCAGTGCATGGACACGGTTTTAGTGTTAAGGCAGTGGGAGCTGAGTTCTGACCTCACCCTTACCTTTCCTGGGTGACAGAGGACAAAGTTCCTCAGTTTCTAAATAATAAAGCATATCTAATTATCTGATGTCCAATTACAGTTTTGAGGCTGAAAGTCCTATTCATTGAGCTTTTCTTTAGAGATTGATTTTATTCACCTACTTCAGAGATGTGGGATTGCTGACATTGACTGTAGATGAGTGAGAACTGCTGTTCTGAACTATTACATTCTGTTTAGACTGTTGTTATCAGATGGTCTAATGCTTATGTTTAGCAAGATATGCCATGTGCTAAACACTCTGGAAAATGATGATGAAGGTTCTTAC
>JBCJKH010056609.1:0-17245 GCA_039877255.1 Loriculus beryllinus
GGGAGGTAGTTCACTACACAAAGTGAAGTTAAAACCATCAGTGTATAGCTACAGGATGCTTTGGATACAAAGTACTAATGGAAGGAGATTTTAAAAATTGCTGTAAGAGAAATCTGCTAAGGCTTATAAATCAGTGTAAACCATGTACAGTTTAGGCAGCAGCTGACCTGCAAAGATTTAAAGCTGGACTTCAAAATTGCATTGGGCGACTCCTAGGAACAGAATATTGAGCTGTGGATGACCCAAAGTACCCTTTACAGGGCTTTTTGGTGCTTACCATTCTACAAAGCACTTGAGAAAGTTTATATCAAAACAGTTATGTATATACTATTATTATTATTACCCATAAGCAGTGAATAACAGTATATCACAAATGCCATTGATCAGAAAAAACTGCCTCATTCAAAAAGATGAGTGGGAACAAACCTGAAGGACTCTTTGTTTTTTCTGATACAAATAGAACACCATAGCCTTGGGACTCACAAAAAACTATATGACAGCGATCAACCTCCTAAACCACACAAAATTCTTCTTTCTTCAACCCAGAGAGATGTAAGCCTTCACAAACTTCCACAAACGAAGCTGATAAATTGCAACACTGGTCAGAACTCCCCAACAATTTCTCATTTATTGAGACCTTTGGAACCAACTATTATTATTAATAAATTAATAAAATCTGAATTTCAGCTAAATCTAAATTCCAAGCTGAGACTGATCATTCAAAGACAAAAAACTAGTATGAAAAAACGGTAATCTCTGCTTGAGCATTCACAGAATTGCACTACATCATACACCATATGTCATACGCTTTTCTCCGAATAAAAAAAGGGAAAAAGAATTCACTCTTAAATACCAATAGTATGCCAAATTTTACCTGCTTGCAATAAAAGAAAATTATTCGTCTGATTTTTAAATATACTTGATTTATCTAATTTTTTTTCAAATTTATTAGTAATCAAACCGTCTATTTTGTACCAGTAGTGAACTTCACCTCAAATGTTACCTTTATGGAGTGCTGCTCTTTAAACCTCTCCTCCCTCATTGCTCACATGTAAAAATTCTAACGGATTTACTTGATACACTTCTGTGTACTTGTTACATACTCTGACTGAATATTGTGCAGTTTTTCTATTTGGCAAAGATTCTATTACAATCACATTTGACTTTCAGAGGTACTGAAAACTTGCATTTGTCCAGGTTAATGCTGTATAACTAGAAAGAAAGTTTCTACATGATGATTCTCAATCAAATACAAACAAGGTTTTAATTCTTCTAATTTCTGAGCCTTTTCCTGCAGTTAATGAAAAAATGAGACAGTGCCAGTAGTCTGAGTTTCTCTTTTTAATGCATATGGCTGCATTATGCATTCTGAGTACACAAAATATTGAAGTTAATGAGCATAAACAACTTATTCTTCCCTGAAAGGGTTGACAAGAATTGGAAAAGGCTGCCCAGGGCAGTGGTGGCAGGTGTGCAGATGTGCAGATGTACATATATGGCACTAAGAAACATTGTTTAGTGGTAGACTGGGCAGTGCTGGGTTAATGGTCAGGCCTGATGATCTTAAAGGTCCTTTTCAACCTGAAGGATTCCATGATTCTATCACTTCTTATAAATATACAGCTCTTCGGCTTCTGATGGTGGTAAGGGTTGGGTTTGGGTTTGTCTCAACACATGCCCTTTGATCCTCTTTTCCTAAGTGACGTGAGCAGTGCTCCAGCTCCATTTTCATCTGGACTAGTGGTAGTCCAGTATTTTGGTAGCTGATCATGACAATTTGGAAGCTCTTAGCTAGACACAAAAATGGCAACTCCATCTGAAACTAAGGAGCGGATGAGGATAATTCATGAAATGACTGTGAAATACAAAATGAGACAAAACAAGAACTGGCATAGCATTGCAAGGAGAAGAAAATATCACATAAAATTAGGTTTTGTAAAATCTGAAGTTTAAAAGCCTTTAGCTTTTATATTACTATCAATTGCACTTTTGCTGACTTTGAAGAAAGTAAAGCAAAATTTGATGTAGCATCTTTCAATTTTCCCTTGACTCACATAGATAGCCATGATTAATTACTAACTACATTTCCTATAGTGAAACCTTTTCCACTTTTCCATTGTAACTCTCAAGTACAAATCCTTCAGCTCAGTGGCACTCCTGGTCAGGTTTTCTGCCTTTGCTTTTTCCCTTCTCTTTGACAGCCGTACCCTTTAAGGTAGCCTGAAATAATTCCAGCTTCAAGACACTTGAGTTTTCAAAGCACTGGCCTCACAGGTGTTAATATTTCCTTGCACTCCCTTATCCTAGAAGAGAGTTATTCACAGTTCTCTCACAGTATATGACACTTGTTCCTGTGCTGGCTGGCAGAGGGTATGAAAGAAGAAAAACCCCAACAGCTCAGTCTTGCCAAAGCCTGGCATGTCAACTATCAGGATGAAGAAAAGGAGACGCTCAGCAGGGTGTGCTCTTCACAAAGTCCTTCAGTTCATATCATCTTCCCAAGATGAGCATCCAACTGCTACCTTCCAACTTTCCCACAGACACAGCAGTAAACCAGCACAGGGACAAGGCCACGCTCATGGTCTTCATGATGCACAGCAAGGCAGGACATTGCTGTGAGAGAGGATGTGCTACACAGCCCATTCAGAGTTGTGTTTTTACTTTTTTTCAAGTGAACGGCAAAATAAAGCATCTTCTTGAAATTGTCTGAAGTGGATGGACATTTTTCAATTAAAGACTGTTGTTAGTTTCACAGCAGGTTTCATTTTTAAATTTAATGTTTTAGTGCATATAAAAAAGAAAGCATCCTAGGGGGACAATAACTTCTAGCAATCAATTGATTGCATATAGCTCCATTTTTTGCAGGTAAATCTCTTTAAGGAGGCTAAAATATAGGAAAGTTATAGCTTACAGATATACAGATTATCTGAGTTTTCAAGAAAACACTAATGTCAGGACTATTTGCTGATTTGTTTCAGATTTTTTTTCTTTCATAATAAATATGTCAGAATAAATAAAGCAGCAAATGGGTATCAGATCAGAATGCATCACCTGCTTCATGCTGTCATTTTAGGGGTTTTATTAGGGTTTTTTCTTAATTTTTGGTTTTGTCCCTGTAGCCACTTTTGAAGAAAACTTTTTTTTAATTTAACTAATGGAAAAATAAGATCAACCTAGACAATTCTAACCACATAGCTCTACACAGTCAATTGAAACAATTTAAGATCCTATCAATACTACAGCAGTGAACGCATCCCTAAACCAATCCTTATTTCAGTTTTCATTAGGTCATTCACTTTGTCCTTCTTTTTCTTAAGCACATTATATTTGTTGTACACATAAAGCAGCACACAGAGGAGAAGATATTAAAATTTAATAGTGACGTATAATAAAAGCCTGTATCATAGTTTTTGTATAAAATACAGCCTCTCAGGTGGAAAAGGGTTTCCTGAAACTCATCTTCAGGTTTGTTTTTACATTACCTGAATATAATTTATAATTGTTAAGAAAAATCAAATTGCCACTTTAAATTTAAAGTTTAATTAATAAAAATAAAATAATGTAAAGAAATTAAAAGACATTAATAGTAACTTGTGTTACCATGTAATTGTTAAATATACTGTTCTATAAAATTTATGAAATTTGGCTGTTAAAAAAATAAGCTGTTTTATAATAACAGCCACAAAATTTTAGCATTGGTGAAAACTCAGGTTTCCATATGCAGAGGTGATGATTCATTCATAAAATCCCCATGACGCTGGCATAGATTTGGGCTTCAGTACTTTTTTTCAGGTGCTTCTAGATTCAAATCAGAAAGAGTAAGCACTAGTGAAAACCAAGGGACACAGAAATATGGAAGTCACCAGTGATGGATTTAAAATGAAACCTGCCCCTGTATCTTGCAGCCTAAAAATAGGTAAATATGTGTACTGCAGTATGCTAGCGATGTATGTGAGACATGATGCTGTAGCAATACAGCTACTCTTCTTTATGAAAAAAAGCTTTCAATATAACTTGTCTGTAAACTAGTTATTGTGTTGCATATTAGTCTGAAATCAAGATTCAACTTTAGATTTCTATTCATGCACACAGTGGCTCATGCCATATAGGCAATATAAAAATCTTCAGACTGGCTGAGTTCACAGTGCAAATATAAGATTTGCAAGCTTGTAAGAAGATTCATAACAGTTTAATGTCAGGCCAGTATCTTCCTTTTTACCTCCCAATATTTGTTTCTGTCACAACAGGAATGACAAAATATGTTCCTACTCGCCTCTATACTTGTTGCTGTTATCCAGGCTTATGAATAAAAAATAGGTGATAACATACTTGCACACAAGAAAGAAGACTTAGAATTGCTCTAGCAGTACCTGTGACATAAGACTGGCAGCCGGAGTTCTAGATCAAATAAATGCATGTATAGGAAGATCTCAACCCAGACTTCAATCACAATTAATCAGTGAGATTAGTCTATGCTATTAAAAAGATATTGAATCTTTTTATTCAATTACTTCATCACGAATACATGACGTAAGAGTTGAACTTGCATTTAAAAACTCAAGGTTCTGGATTATTTGAGATTAATAAGGACAAAATAATCAGGTCCAGATGCTTTCATTTAACATTCAAAAATATCTCATGAGACACGAAAACTTAATTTTATGGTCATCTGTCGTTTTAATGATGTGCTTGATATAATGCAGAACATCTCTGTCCTACTTGGCTGTTATAAAAAACATACTGAGCTAAACTGGAAACATATTTAGCTGCAGTATTGCTACCTTGTATCATTAACATACTACGTGACTGTGGAATACGAATTACTAAGGAAAAAGAAAGATAGCCAGTTACTATTTAAGCATCATTTAAGTCTGTCAGTTGCTCTTATTTACTTTTTTTTTTTTTTTTGCTTTCAATCTTGAATTTCATGCAACCTCAGCCATTTTATATATATTACACTTTTATCTTTCTAGTGCATTTCTTTCTATTTGGGATGTGATAAAATACAGAACTGTTCAGAGAGCACATGCGTTTTGGCTTGAAGAGCATAACTACTTCACTTTGAGCTCAAAGGTGAGCTTTTCACTTAACATTACATACAAGGCAACCTGTGGATCTTAAGGAGCTATAAAAGAAGCTGTAAAAAAAAAAAAAAAAAAAAAAAGAATTAAAATTCATCTGCGCAATATTATATATAAACCACCTAATGGCTTCTGAAGATAGTAATGTAACCAAAGTGAATGAGCCAAGAAGATCCTTCCTAAGGGTCAGTTTCACAGACTGTTTCCTGTTTTCTTGCTAAAAAAAAAAAAAAACCACATGAAAAGATTAAGTTTTTATTATAATTTGTGTAACAGACCAAGACTATAAACAAAAAGGCTTGTGAGAAGAAGGAGAAAAATACATTTCCTCTTAAGACTTAAATAACACCAGCCATATAATAACACTTACTTTGAAACTCAATAGTGATAGTTAGCCAAATCTTTGTCTAGGAAGAAATTAAGACAGGAAAGACAATCTCTGTATATAAAATGGCCATTCCCTTCAGGATTTAAAAGTTCAGCTGGAATTATTGCTCTGACTGGAATCCAGCCAAAGGAATGCAAATACCAGATCAGCTTATCACCAGAAGCATCAACATTAATACATATGATTGCTATGTCTAGACTTTGTATCATTTAAAACTCAAAATACCATTTCTAAACTTTGTATCATTTAAAACTCATTACACCATTTCAAGTACCTTGTATTCTTTTTGTTTTGATTAACTTTCCACAAAGAAGCTATTCTGATGAAGATTAAAACTCTTTTCTTAAACTATCTTTCATAGGTAAGAAAAAATAACTAACATTTCCAGAAAACAACTAGTGAATTCTTACTTTTCTGCTTCTTTCTGTGTTAGAGACTGACCTTTAGGATTCAGAACATAAAGCTGTGATAGAGCAGATTGAAAAAGATCTAGAGTACATAGAATAGTGTCCATATTTTCCAAGTACTCTGTGGCTTTAAGAGCTTGATGCCACTTACAAATAAGCAAGTGCATTAGAGTACACAACAGATTATTACAGTTCATACCATTTTCCCTGTTATCATTACAACACTTTTTCATGTACTGAGAAACAGATGTTCAGAGAGACATGCTCAGATGGGCCAGGCCAGAAGAGACACCACAGCACTCAAGTCCAAATTCTTAGATCCCTGCTCCAAAGGAATGACTTAAGGAAACATGTCCTTCCAATGATTCTTCTTCCCACTGAGATAAAGGTGGTATAGTTATTAACACTTTACATGTGTCCATATTACTTTTGCAGAGCCTCTTATGACAAAACGTACTGTGCTGCCTTCAAAGTGTAATCCAACAATACAAAAAGAGCTTAATCTGCTCATATACAAATTACAACACAGAATCCCATACACTACAACTCATCACAAGGAGCTGCCTCAAAAAAGCACCAGTTTGGCACAAGCAGCAACAGTAATATCATCCAGATGTGAATTTGGGACAAAAAGCAAGGATGGGGAGGCAGGCACTCAATCCCAAAGTTATTCCCACTGGCATATCAGAGCTTGCATGCTTCCACTGAACTCGAACATTAAGATTCCTATTTTTCAACTGCAATGAAATTTTAATTTACCTGCTCCTCAGTAGTAAGACTTTAGTATAAACCTGTCTTTCTAAGTAACATTTCTATTCCATCCACATTACAGAATCCTGCTCAGTTTTACACCAGCAGCTTCAAATAAACTCACTCCTTGTAAAAAGTGGTAGCAAGTATTATTTACTCTATTACAACATGTTGTTGCTCCAAAGTTCTCTTTTCGCTAGACCTGATGGTAGGCACAACAGAGAGCATTTCAACATCGCCATCTGTCTCCTTGGCACGTCATACCAAGTGAGTTGCTGCCACTTTGATGGTAAATTAGAATTTCCCACAAGATATATTAAGCCAGAGACTGCTGACAGGTTGTCCTATCTCCCCCAGTGACTTCCTCCCTGAAATCTATTTTTGATACATAAAAATCTGAGCATGTTAAGAATAAACGTCTACATGACATGCATTAAATTGCAGTAATCATCAGTAAAAGAATAATATATGATTTGAAAAAAATCCTTTTCTGAAGGACTTGAATCATCATTAAATTTATTTAGATAACAAATAAACACTTAGATTGTGTTTTGGGCTTTTTCACAAGAGATGGTCATAAAACAGTTAACAGTTATTCATGGGAGGAAGAATAGACATGGTGACTGGTTAAATCAACTCACAGAGAAGCTGGAAACAGTAGTATGAGGATGAGCCTAGGACTGATGCTGAAACAGAAATACTGTGTTTCAGCAGTTCTCTTAATTCTAGCTTCCCTCCAAGATAAATCACTATAGTGATGTTAAGTTACAGTACCAATTACTAGCCACTGATTATGCTCTTACACCCAAAACAATCTAATTCTTTATTTCAACTTCAGTTTTCGTAGTTTTAGATCTGTGACTCTACTTGACACCTGAGCTCAGAGGAGAACTGTGTATCTTCCATCTCAGTGCTTCAGCGAGGGTACGAGTAGGCACTTGGAGGAACCAGAAAATACCTCTTGGTGTTGCTACTGTTGCTGTTAATGTGAGCAACAGAACATCCTGAAGGTCTATCCAGTTTAATACTGGAAGGAAAACATATTTCCCAACACCTTTGAGAACAAAACATATTTCCCAATGTTCTTCCCAAACCCCAAAGCCAGGCTTTTCAGGTCAAATATGTTACTTGTCATGCCTAACCACCAGTTCCCAACTAAGTCAGCAATTTACTTAATTACAGCAATTCAGTTGCTTAAAACAATAAGCCCATTTCAACTCTAAACAAAATATAGCGTAATATTCCAAGTTACTTCAGGGGAGCGTAGACAAGTGATCAAGAAGTGTTTAAAAAAATAAACCATTCAGAATAAGTAGACACAATGAACATCAGAAGGATTGGGATATGCTCTCCAGTGAAGTCCCTCAAAACAGCAGTGCCAGACCTTGAAGAGAACAGTGACAATCTACATTCTGAACTTCATTCATACACAAGTGAGCTGCAAAATACCATTTACTATGTAATACTAAGCTACTTCAAGAGAAAATAGGACACAACACCAGTTCATAGCCTGAAGCTGAGATAAATGCAAGGGAAGGATCAAACTAATACTATTAAAAAACGTTTCTGTTCCTGACAAAACACATAAATGAAAATTTCATAGTCTTTTATCAAAATACTATTTTCAGTCTTTCAATGTATTTTCCTGACTACCTTGTATTTATTAAATTAAAAGACTCTGACATATAAAAGTGTGATAATCCTGTTTCTGAACATGAAGAATGGCAGGGTCATATTTTAGTCTCATTTTGTTTAACTGATCCTGAATGGAGAACTTAGGGCACTGACAGATCTTACTGAAAATTAAAACAATTACAAATTTCTTGTCTGATTTCCACTTGGTACAAAGGGCACTTAGACCAGGTAAAGGTAGTCTGTAGAAGTAGCTGCGAGACTCTAGGCAGGTAAACGACTCTGCACACATAAGTAATAAAACCCAAACAAAACCAAACACTAAACGACTGTTGACATTTGCCATGAGTGGGCTGCCAGAAAGGCAGCTGTCTCCAAAAGATACCTCTCCCCTAACAGATACTCACTGCAATGATCAACGCAAGTATGAAGAGATGTTTATATTAAAATAAAGATTAGAACACTAACAGTCCTATAGGGTAAACAGCCTATGGAGTTGTTGATTTGCTCTGGGCTACAATTTACACGTTTCTTTCTATTCTGAAATCAATAAGCTTTTCTGGAAGATGCTGAAGTGGAAGTTGTGGATTTACCTGAACACCAGAGACCACCCTAACCCGTCAATTCAAATTGAGTTTGATGTCTATTTAAGCTCGTTTGGCACATAATATAATACAACCCATTGTGCAGTATATCTGTAGAGCAGGGAATTTACTGTCCTGTGTTTACTACTGTTTACTACTATATCACTCGGTTAAGATTCTTTAAGTGGTTGCCTGATGATTTCACTCAGATACAGACTGCTGCAATACAGCCTTGTTAGCGCTGGAAGAAAAAAAGGGCAACTATCCCCTGAGACCTAATGCAGAGTATTCATGTTTATCATTATGTCTTTAGGGTACAAAGACCTCTTCTCTAGATTTTCTTGTCCCAATGACAGGGATGAGTGACATCCTTTATGCTTTCTCCTGTAAAAGGAAAAAACCCACACCTTCCCAGATTTTAAACAAATAAATAAATAAATTTACAGGGCTCAAATTTTTTAGCTTGTCAAAGGCAAATACAAAAGAAGTTTAATTCCTCCTCAGCTGCTACAGTCCTGCTTAGCGTATCCTGTTATCCACCAACAGTTCTTCCAGGAGACTCCAGAAAAGTATTAGGCTCCTCTATGTCATAGGCTAAAATCACACAAGAAAATATAGGCAAAATACTGACATCTTCTGTTACAAGTTTTGCTTCCTTCTGGTTTACAGCATTCATAAACTGAAAACATGAAGTGTTCCTCACAAGAGTTTCATAAGACACAAAGTTTTTACAATCAGGTGGGTCAGATTTGCATCAGAATCTGAACTGAATTAATTTGGTAACTAGGAACCTTGGGTTTGCTTTCCAAGAAGTTAGGATTCAGTTAATCTTTAACACTGCTAAGGGAGCCAGGAAAAAACTCTGAGAGATTAAAATAAAGAGGAGAAATTCTGCACAGTCCTTTTAAACAACTACAAGATAAAATGAAAACGTTTACTGTAATTCTTCATTAAAAACAATTTGTTTTCCTCTTTCAATGAGAATAAATATTTTTATGTATAACTGAAGTTAAATAACAGTGGTCTTTTAATCAGCATGGTTTCAATAGTTTGTACTGACTTCAGAATGAACAAATATGATTCTTTCCATCTTCATTGCTTTCAGCATTTTGAAATGAGCATGCATTTTCCAGGTTGCACTCTATCTTCATCCCCCATAACTGTCAAAAGCACTTTATTGTTATTAAATGGCATGTGTTTATAAAGACAAATGGAAAATACAGGTTTTTATTAATGGAAAGGTACATGACAATAGCTATGAAAGCCCTTTTACAGCTAAAAAATCAGGATTCACAACACAGAGCACTAGGTATCCCAGTTGTTGGCAATCTGGCTGCTGGTTCACTGTTTTAAAGGTGCTTTAATTAGTATCTGAAACCTCAACAAGGAACAAGGACAGATACTTTGTGATGAATCAAAAAAACACCTAATACAAACTGTTTGCCCTATGTAGTAAAAGTCATCCAAATCTATCATTCAGTGATCAAAGCTACTCTATGGTCATGTTTTGGTGAGTTTATTTCCTTAACTGGACACTTCCATCTTACAAACTGATAAAGCTCAATGCCATGAATATTCACACCCACTAATATGAATCCCATCCTTTCTCTCCACTTACAAATGTCCTATATCCTACACTGATTCTGTCTCAACTCTGAGAGGGTAATAATTCACTAACACAGTGAAGGCATGAATACACAGAAAAGCAATAGTATTTTACTGTGAAATTACTTTTTCCAGTCTGTATTTTTTATTATGATGTCTTCACAACTTTGCTATTCTCAAAGAGTAATGCTGTTTGCAGCCACCAATATTAATGTTTTTCTTGAAAAAAAAATATTTTGGAAATATTTTAGAAAATATTTTTGTTAAAACATCTTAAGAGAATCAACAAGCTCTCTCATTCCTCTTTTCTTAAAAACCAAGCACACACTCCCCCGTCCCCCTATTTATTTTCCTGCTGCCAGCCCCATGGCATCAATAGAAAGAAGATTTACACAGTTCAGGATTTGGATTCAGCTCCAGGGGTCTTCAAAGCCTCTTCAATATGCCAGCCAAGATGCAACGTAACGAAGCATTTACCATTGTAAATGTGAACCACCCCAAAATCACTAATGTTCAGAGAGTATTTATAGTCATCTTGCAATCGCTCTGAGCATATTTTAGTGTCCAACGAATTCTCTCCTCCATGTGCTGCTATTATCCCTCTTAAGCAGAAGCAGTAGTATTGCTCTAAACTGATGACCGTTTTGCTCACCCTTGCTGTCCTCTGACAGCGTTAACATCCCTAGGTTGAGATTACATTTCATTACCCTGTGCCATGATAAACAAAAAGTGTGACAACAAACAGAATAGTGACTATTTGTGGTTGAAAACTATCTACAAAATTTGCTGGTTTGTTTGGTTTCTTTTTTGTTTTGTTTGTTTTTTCCGTCTCTAAATGAGGGTTGTGAATACTTTATTTGTTCATTTTCTATAAATACTCTAATCTCAAAACAGACAGGTGCTCCCTAAATTTAAAGTGCTTATTGAGACATAGCATCATGAAGCATGTACAAAAATTAGTTGCATTATTTAATAGACCTTGTGGAGCAATCTCCAAGCCAATTGCATTACAAGAAACCCATGAACCCTATTACTGAATTTCCCCGTTGTAACCAGAATGAAGACTAAGACTGAATGAATGCAAAATTTCCACATGGAAACCAACCTGTTCAGACTGGGAAGCAAAATGATATTGGGGAAGCAGGGGAAACCTTAAAAAAAACCCAACCCTTACACACAAAAAACCTCTACTTGACTTTTTCTGACTGACAATAATGTTAACTCATTTAATAAGGCCCTGACATTTGCTTTCACAACCACGTGGGACCTGGAAATAAAGTTTAGTATCTAGCCTGCAGTCAGACCTATTATTACAGAAATCAGAGCCCATTTCTACGTGTCATAGCAGAGTTTTCATATGCAGAGTCTCTTAGTAATCTGTTTTCTCCAGGATGCTGTTCAATATACACGACAACCTGGCAAAATATTTTCTAAACCACAGTAGATCATTGTAGATATGTCTTCAGATAAGATACAATTCATAGAATCATAGAATCGTTAGGGTTGGAAAGAACCTTAAGATCATCTAATTCCACGCCCCCTGCCATAAGCAGGGACAATTATATCCTACAGAAAACAGGAGCAGGCAAATGACTCTGAGCTACATAACAGCATCAAGAAACAGGACAAAGGTGGAAAAGGGGATCTGCTACCTTCACTGATTAGGAACAGAAATAGTTAGAATACAAAGACTACGATTAAGTTACTTTCTGAATTGAAACCAATTTAATAGGATCCTTTTGACCCCAAGATGATGAAGTATAGGATTTAATGTCAATAAATGCAAGTGTTAAACATTTTGCCAGGCTTCTTCCTGACCATAATCACTGGATTTCAGACAGAAATTTAGAGCTCTGCTTACCCACACAGAAATCAAAATGTAGGTTAGTAGTTTCACTGTAAGAATTAGATTATATATTCACCTATATTAATATGACCTGAAAAAAAGAACCACAGGGGGTTTGGCAGAATTTGAGAAGGTCTATTTTAAAAATCATGTTTATCCCTTATTTTATCAACTTTGCATATTGTTTCCAAAACATTTTTCAGCTATACATTCATTTTAGAACAAATCCTGCTAATATTTTTGTTTGTTTGTTTTCCTTTTAGCATAACAAACCCTCTTTTTATCAGTCTTCTACTTGGTCTCTCTATTTATTATTGTCATGCAATTAACAAAAATAAAGGTTGATGCTGGCTTTTTATTCTCCAGGTGTATTAGAACATTATCTGCCTAGTGAACTAAATAACCCTGTAGTGTTGGATTTTATGAATCACTGTAGTTATCAGCAAAAGCTCTGTCAGATGTAGGGGAAGCTTCTGTAACCTCCCTCCCCACTACCAAAGCCTTGCCATGCAAATCGTTCTAAACTGTCTGCAGCAAATTAAAAATGTAGAAACTGTAAAAGACTTTCTATAAAGAGTGAAAGACAACAAGAAGAAGCTTCCTCTAAATTTCTGTCAGCAGTCCAATAAATTTCAATCTGACCAGCAGCCATCCAAATCTGCTCAAATTCCAGAGCAGTGGGGCATGTTCCAAGTGACTCTATGCCTGAACTCATAACCTCTGCTTTGAGGATTTGCAGCTGAAAGGCAGCACGATACTGATGGGACCTAACCTAGAATTTCAACATTTAATGCTTCAGCATTTAAAACTCAGTGTGGATACACCAACCTAGATATCTCCCATCACCTTGGCACATGCTCCAAAGCAGTTGGAACTACTTTGACAATTTCTGGTACTAACTTTTAAATAGCTACAAAAGTAGCTACTTAAAGTACCCCTATGAAGTAACAACAACAAAAGAATATTCTGTAGTTATCACATTCAACATGCAACTCTTGACATTTTAGGGCAAATTTTGCCCTCAATTAAATCTATTACCTTGCTTATGCCAAAGCAGAACATACCAAACTCACACATTAGAACCATCTGTCATGATTGTTTGATGGAGTGTCTTGCATGTGGACATTTTTCTTTTTTTCCCACCATCATCCCTTAGGTATTGGCTGGCCCTTTCTACCTAACACCAAGACTTTTACTAAACCCTGAAATGTCAAGGGCAGTGGACACTGCCTGTTTAGTTAAATGTTTGGAGATGTCACTGTTTTTTCCTGAAGGAAATCCCAACTTTATTTAAACAATTACATGCTGTACCCTGAAATTATTAATATATACACCCATGACTGTCCTGATTGAGTTTTAGTGTCCAGACTTTTTTTCCCCATAACATATATATATATATATACACTATATGTGTAATGAATAGCATATTATTCCATTAGAAGTATCTTCTGTGTAACACCTAAACATGATAGAAAGGTTAATATGGCATTTTATACTTCACAGGCTGGTGACAGAAAGTAAAAATGCTATTCTGAAAAGCAGAAATGTCAACACATCTCTAAAGACATAAAATGACACAAAATTAAATGTTACCAACTGCTGAGTCTGAAGAAAGGCTTATCAAAATTAAGAGATGAAATAAAAAAAACAAAAGGCACCAATCATACTCTAAAAGCATAGCAATCTACTTAATGAAACCTTATAGAATGTTTTTTGCACACATAAGCTTCTAGAAATATCATTCACTTCCTTTCTACTGCAGTAATTTCAAACAATTCAAATACAGAGGGATCCACAAATGCCAGCCATCAATCACTTTATCTTTTGTAACAATTTGAATCTGAGGTTCCATATCTTTTGGCAAATTATAAATGATTTAAGAGAACTCTTTTTTTTTTGGAAGGACATTTTGTAAAATGAATCATGACTCTACATTTAATTTCATAAATAGGGATGCATGTGTGTATAGATGTAGACACACACATATATATTCATGTCCATGCCGTGTTGAGCTATGTATAAACACATAAATATTTCTAAAAACTATCCATCAATTTCACTGTGTGTGAGCATACATATGTAGATAGAAAGATTTGCAAATATATACTACCAGATATTCAAATCAAATTACACCCACTACATTTGCCTGCTACAATCCTCTAAGCTTTAGGAGGAGGGCACCGGTTGTTCTTGAAGGAGCAAAGTGGGGAGAGCATTATAGTTTTACTTATAAACTAGAATACAGGAATGAAAAGCATTCATTTAAAGAAACCACTTAGAAAAAGTTAATCACCAACATCTAATTAGCCCACGTAAAATTATGGGTTGAAGGCATAATGAAGATATCTGTTAACATCTTGGATTCCCTAGTACCAGGTTTCAAATTCCAAACCATTGGGAAGGTTTTGAGAAGTTATGAAGTCAGAAGGGATATATACAGTGTCTGTACTTCATCAGCATCAGTCACCTGCAGTTGCATTAATACTGTTATCCTTAACACCCTACTGATTTCTGAATTATCAGCATTAAATCTCCTCAGGTTTTTTTATTTGATGCTTTTAAACTACCATGTCCATAGGCTAACATCTGTAGACAACAGCATAGCCCAAGGTGTAAGCTTGCAAGGGAATGTAAAATGACAGCTTATATTCCCAAATATTCCAACAAACCCCCATTGGGAGCAGAAGCACAGCAATTAGCTTTTAGTGAAAGCTGTATTAGCATCTGTAAGTTGCCAGACTAGCCCTGGGAAAAAGTCAGGAGCAGAGCTCAGTATGGGCACCTGAATGGCAGGAAGGTATTTAAGCAGCAGACAGGTTTTACAAGGGGAATTTTAATGCTGCAAAGAAGCCCTGGTCCACTTTCTGATGCCAACTTTGAACCACATTTGCCCAAGAAAAGTTATGCTGTGGTTCATTTATTCATAATACAGATGTTTTTTCTTCCATTTAGATGCTCCTGGGCAGGCAGCAGCACTTACCAAGCCAGCTTTATCACTTTTTTTTTCCTTGAGAAACTGTGACTGAAAGATGGGCATCAACAGGACAAGATGAGCACAGTCTCAAGTCTTTCAATGAAATTCCTACAGAAAGTAAGTTCCTTTGCACTATAATTCTGTCACTATAATGACTATATTCCTAGCAGACATCCAGGAAACGTGGAAGCCGATTTGGTTCTCTATGACTTCAAGTGAAACTCTCAGCAAAAGGAACAGCCCAGTGAAGAAAGTTCCTTGCTTGCTCTCTGGAAGAGCTTGACTTAACATTCATACTCACTTGCTCATTTCAAAGCTTCAATAATGAGCACTATATGTTTATCATACCATGACAAAAATGGAAAAAGAAAGGAGGGTAAAAGAGAAACAACGATGAAGCTAATGTCTCTGCCTGATGTTACCAGATACTGTAATGAAAAGGATACCAAAACTTTTGAAAGAAAAATCCATCCTGAGATATTTAATCCAATTTTTCATTAGGTTGGACATTAGAGAAAATTTCATTTCTGCAAGGCATGACAGTATTTTTAGAGGCAGACGGAAACAATTTGAAGGGATATGGGTGAGTACAAACACAGATGTCTGTCCATGTTCCAGCATAAGAAGGGAATCTCCCCTATTTCCTACCAACAGCCACAATGCTGAACAGCTCCAGAGAGCAACAATTTTATTTCTCCTTCTAGAAAAGCAGTGTTAGATGGCCCACTGAAGCACTGACAGACACTAAAAAAAGCATAATAAAAATTATTTTTTGCTTCTGTGTATTTCTTCTGTCAGTAGTGGCTGAGCTAGATCTCACAAGGGAGATGCTTGCAGGATTCCAGGCTGTTATTTTTATGGACAATGCTCAGATGTTGTTAGTATTTTTAACTAAAGCGTTTGCATGACAAGTTTTTTCTTCCTTTAAAAGCAACTTCCAAGTGCCCACCTCACACAGCTCACAAGCAAATTGTAAAGGATTACAAAGTAAGTCCAGCAGCCATTCAATACTATTTCTACCATGGAGCCAGGGAGACTATACATACACAGCTACCTTTCTGCAAAGAATTTAACAAAAGCCTACTTCAGAATTCTCTAATAAACCTGAGTTGTTGCATACAGATGTAAATATGTGTTGCTAAGGCTATTGCTTTCCTCTTTAGTGGCCCATTCAGATTGTTATTAGCTTTAACAAACATTTACCTTTTAAGACAATAAAGGATAAATGAGTGAAAGTAATCAGAAGCATATTACCAATAATACGAAGCGTTTCACAAGAACTATTTCCAAATACGGCAGAAGTTGGATATATTAGTTATCTGGGGAGGGGGATGGGATGGTCACCACACACACACACAAAAGCATACAAAAAAAGCCCAAACAAAACAAACCCACCAACAAAAATAAACCAACCACACCCCACTACCCCCTCAAAAGAACCCCAACAAACCCAGTAAAAAAAAAATACCAAAAACAAAACAAACAACACAAACCAAAACAAAACAAAAAAAAGCCATAGCAAACCAAACCAAGAAAAAACAAACCCCAGCCAAAACCCAACAAACACCAAAACCATGAAGCATATACAGAGCACAGACCTCAGGTCACAAATATGCTTTCTGAAAGGTTCACTGGATAGATCGATTTAGTTTACTAAAAACTGTCTATTGTGAATCCATATATGATTTTGCTGTTGTTCAAGATTAACAACCTACTACTATTACGTTGGCACCATACATAAGTCTTTGTGAGTTATGTGGATGGATTTCTTCTAACTTTTCTGAACTGTTCATAAGTATGTGCACAGGTTTATGAAACAAAGTTAAAAGCTGAAGATTATACTGCAGCCATCTCTATATTCTGTAGAGAAGATGAGTCAGAGTCTTTCAGTTCACAGAGATCTTTACCTAGGTCACAATAAATACTTTGGGCAGATATCATAGCTTCAGTGTCTGAACCTGAACATTAATATAAAGAT
>JBCJKH010056610.1:0-18230 GCA_039877255.1 Loriculus beryllinus
TGGTCCTCTTTTTCACATTCACTGACACATGCCAGAAAAATTCAGTATTTTACCCTACAGGCAGCCCATGGGACTAGGATGAAATGGCCTCTATACATAGGGTATGACTTTATTTGCTAAAGAGGTTATTTGAAAAAGCCCTTAGGGTACTGCTGCCCTTTTGTCCCTCAAACTAGTAGGGGGAAAAAATATAAAAGGAACTACACAGTAATCCCTTGTAGACAGGTGACCTTAAGCCAATTCTATACTGTAAGGTTTGTTTCCATTTAAACTCAAAACAGACAAAGGGAAAAAAGCAAATTGCGGGTCTTAATCTATTGCAGAAACATTGCAAGTTTTTATTTTTTACTGTTAATGACTATCAAATACAAACAAGTTTTACTGCAAAGTGATAAAATTTAGTATTGTTCCATATGATTTAATTTAATGTTCTGTAGACAATGTATCCTACATGCTAGCAAAAATAGCATCTGAGGTCTTCTGGAAATAAGCATACCCTTGTTTATTTGAGGTAAACTGTTCAGGATTTTACTTTCCTTACAAATCCTGCAAGTGCAGGCAAGCATAACTGAGCAAAACTATACAGACAGTCTGATTCCAGTAGTAGCATTAGCATATTAAAAATCAATGTCAGGACCCACTGAAAAACCCAGCAATCACTTTGTCATTTGAAGACCTTTTTTCTGCCATTCTTGGAGTTAACTGTTGACTGAAGTTAACAAAGCTATAGTCAAGCTAAGATCAGTATCACAGGGTTATGGTCCCACTGCAGGTACACCATTTTGTGGTTGTGGTGTTTGGTATTTAAGCCTGTGTTCATCCACAATAGTTTTACAGTGAAAGCCACAATATTACTCTTTATAGGATGCAATCAGCTATGACTGCATGTCCCATCTCAGGTAGGTAGTGCTTTTCAATAGGCAGTCTTCAAAATACCATTATAAATTATGAACAGCAGCTCTGAATCCACTTCAGGATAGCCTCTAATAAGTCACAGGTGTGACATCACTGAGCACTGTAATTAATGGGTGTTATGCCACTCCCTTGACTTATGAGTTTTTCAGAGGCTTTTAATTACTTTTGAATTTAAGCTAATCTGGCAGAATTTTGAAGGCGCTCCAGTGGCAGCCCGCTCTGAGTGAAGCTGCTCTGGCGACATTTGGAAATAGAGCCACTCCTGTGGCTGGAGGAAAATGTTTCAGCCGTTCTTCACGCCTGGTAGTCTAGAGGGAGGTTAAAGGAAACAGCTTCTGTGGACTGCTGCAGGCACTTCGTTACTGTGTTCCCTCTCGTCATCTGGGGAGGAGCTGTAAAAATTGTGGTGAAATCCACGTATTATATAAAAGAAAAAGCATCTGAAAAGCCAAGAATGGCTTGAAGGGTTATCATGATGTCTTCAACCTGATTTTAGGAATAGAAAAGTCATTGCTTTGTATGTGAGCATAAACTTCATGTAACTAGTGGAGTAAATAGAAAGGAAACACCACTGTTTATTTTCTATCAAAAATGTTACAAATGATACCCAGTTAATCAGCATTTAAAAGAGTATTCTTGAATTTCAGTACCAAAATCCAATAGCAGAAGAATTTCACTCCTCATACGCACACATGCACACACACCAGAATGCACATATCATAATATTGTTAACTCAGGTGTAAAGCTTTGTTCTCTAAATAGCTGAAGCTTCATGTCATTGTTTATATGCACAACACACATATTTCCCCATATGTTGGCACCATATTGGTGTTATCACCATAGCATTCCCTCCTCTTCAGATGATCCTTTGTTATAGCATTTATTTTTGCGAGGCAAATAAAATATAGTAAATGTAAACCAATTATTTAACCAAATTACTTTGATCGTGGGAAACTGACAATTAGTGTTACAGCTTCTCAGCAGTGAAATCCACACAATAGAGCAGACTGTGCTATTCTGTACTGCAGTGTAAGTTGACGTAGTGCACTTATTTTTTGTAGCAAGCTGTGAGAGAGAAGTGCAGAAGACGAGTGAAGTCTATCTTGATGAACTATTACTCTGTATCTGTGCTTTGTGTTCTAAGTTGTTTAGTTTTTCTAATTGATTGTTGATATATTGGGACAGTGCTTCACAGAAACCTTGATGACTGATATCAATAGTTAGAGCATATTCCTAGGTACCAGATGATCAGCTGATCAATGAATGTGACTTGCCAATGACTTGCCAAACTACCATTTGTAATTTTGATTTCTAGTAAATATACTGGTTAGTTCTGTTACCTGTAATGATCACCCACTTTAATAGTTCTACGTGCACATGGATTGGGATGGAAGTATTAAAATGATATGCATTGGTAATACAACCGCATGATTTGGGTTTATTCTCAAAGCTTGAACGCATCAGCCCATGAAATAGCTGTGAGTTAGGAGAGTATTCTGGGTATTGTCATGTAAATGAGGCCACCAAATGTACCACTTTGCTTCAAAATTGCTCTGCAGTGACAAGTAGCTTTTAAAACTGGAGTGGGGTTTTCCAAGCTAAGTGGGCCACCCTGTATATCCTCTGAGATCCACTTTCTAAGTGCCTATATACAAAGTCCTAATTCCACATCTGAGTGCTCAGATTGGCACTTACTACATACCCATACATCTCTGTCATGGATTTAACCAGGACAGTCTCATTCTAATGCAGATTAAGGTGGTCCTTTATGCTTGAGTGTTGTGTTTCTCTAACATTCATACAATGGGGGAAAAAAAATAAATAGATAAAACAGGAGATGCGATGCAGGTAGTACTGAGAAGTCTAGTCTGATCTGGTATTCAGCAATTCTTAAAGCCAAGGTTTCATGATGTGTCACTTCAACCAGCACAAATTTTGATCAGTGCTACAGCAGCTTCTCAGCAGCACTCAAGAGCTTACTTAGCCAGTAGATCATGAGGAAGAAACAAGTCCTCACCTGCCTTATGGGTCACAGAAAATACGTGTAATCAGAAGCTGGTTTAGTCTCGTTTCAGGACCAGTTTCTGAATTGATAAGCAAATCATAGAATCATAGAATAGTTAGGGTTGGAAAGGACCTTAAGATCATCTAGTTCCAACCCCTCTGCTGTGGACAGAGACACCACACACAAAAGTATGTCACCTAAGGCATTTTTCTCTCTTTGTAACCAAACAAGTCCATCCCAAATATTTATGTGGAATGTACTAATGAAAAGGGTGTGGAAAGAGCAACAGGGTTAAATGTAATGACTATCTCCGATGATTCAGGTCTAGGTAGCTGTTAACCAGCGTCTTAATGCCAGTTGGAAGCCAGAATGGATCTCGGAGAACTGCTGTGAAATGATGAAGAATGAGTAAAACCCAGATTTTTTGGTTGGTGGTGGTTTAATCCAAAATTGTACTAATCACATTGTGAATCAGTGGGAATTTTGTCCATGTCCTGAACGTAGCCACAATTTTACCCCTGACCTACTGGTTCCATGTGCTGTGCATGGGAGGTAATAAAGACATGGCTACAAATTGCAGGGCTGTTGCGGGAATAGAAGTCCTTGATCTGCTGGTCAGGTAAGGTGTTATGAAAGGTGATGGAGACGGTGGGTACTGGATTGCTGCAGTGCTAGAACAGCCAGACTTTTCAAATCCCCTGTGGCCCACTGTCAGCTGCATTGTCAGTGTGGTGTTGCATGTTGCCTCATAGAAATGCCTAATGGTCTTTTACATACAAATTTGAGTATCTAATTAAAGGCAGTCACATTTGAAAATGTAGATCTTAAGGACTTCACAGCTAGTTAGGTCTTTTCACTCATGTGTTTCTGTCCTCAGGAGTAGGAGCTTTTCTGGGACAACTAGTTAAAATTTATGGGGGAGGTTACTTTCAAAGTTGGGCCTTCTGATGTTTGCCACACATTTAGTTGGTACTTGAATTCTATGAACCAAATTGCCTTCAAACCATCCCGACATATCAATCTCTAAATACTCTTTAAAATACTTTATGCTGGTGTGAGTAGATTAAAAGAAAAAAAAAAGAAAAAGGAAAAGAAGTAAATGATGTTGCGAAAGAGCTGTTGCAATTGCCACTAATATTTTTTTTTGCATATGTTAGCAACATCATCTTCCTAGCCTCTTTTGGAGTTGTTATTGAAGTAAAACTTCGTGTTACATTTCCTTTTATTACAAGTGCTATTTATACACAAATTGAAGCAGATCATGATGCAGCAAAGAACTTTTTATATTGCATAGATTGTACAGCAAAATAGTGCATTGTCAGCATTGCATGCCTCAGTGAGGAATGCTTTGCTGTTTTAAATCTCATCGTTATGAGAAGGATTTAATATCTAGGTACAAAGATTTTACTGGGAACTTTTAAGCTAGGCTGTTGTCATCTAACTGAAAATGAAAATTTGCTCATGATAATTAGACAAGGAGGATTAATGGAATACGAATATCCACACTACATATACTATCTAGATGCAAGTCAGTAGATCTACGTTATCAGCTAGAACATGGCTGCATTCATATTTACTTGTTTGCCATGGGACAATCCCAGAAATATTTGGCAATACATTGCCCTGGTGCACTTAAATTCCTTGTCTACAAATGATGCAAAGTGAAGGTGGCTGAGGTTTCATAAAAATGAAGCACATGGTGTGACAGACCCATCTGTGCCAGCTTTATAAAACAAAAGTGGCCAATTTTATCATCATTGCCTTTTGTTCTCCACAATGCTGTTCACGCGGTGGTTTTATGAATGCTTGCCGGTAGAGTCTGTAAGCCTCGATTTATCTGACTGCTTCCTCTCCTGTGCTGTCTGTTCTCAATTGCACTGCTAGCTTCCCTGCCCCCACAGTTTCCTCTCCTTACCCGGCCCTTTTCCCCAGACAAATCCGAGGTAGAACCTCCTAGCAATTTTCCAAGGTTCTGGGCTCAAAGACTAAACTAATTTGTTTTTGAATTGCAGATCAAACATAAACTGCAAAGAAGCATTTAATCAGTTAGGAGAAGCAAGGGTATGGCTTGTTTAAGCCCCAGAATCCATAAACCTGTAATGATTTTATTATATTGGTGTCAGTTTTCATTATTTTCATAAATGGGTATTCCCTGCTTAATGCACGATATTTGCATCTGATGAACCAACGAGTTTAAACATGGTTTGTTTTAATGCTTTGTGAATTTGCATTCAAATTCATCAGAAGTAATTCTATTTGAAATCACACAGGGCTAAACACAGTGGTTGTAAATCCATTTGAATCGAGATGCCAGAATCAGCCCATTAATCTACAAATCTGCAATATAATTTCTGCATGGTTGGTAGGCTTTTGTTCTGTTTTTTCATGATGAGGCAGAGGGGATACCAAGTTTCTGTGTAGGAGGGGACGTGCTCAGGGAGGTTGTGATAAATTGACCAAGGGGGAGTATATCTTTGTTATGGAAACTGGCCTGTGAAAGGAACATATGAAAGGCCAGAGACCACACTTTGAGCGTGTCTGTCACTGCCACTTGAGGTAGTTGCACGAGGAGAAAGGAAGTCTCTCAGATAAGCAGGCTTCCTAACATTTAAGACTATAGAGGTTGCCGTCAGCACCTTCCATGCGGTCTGCAGACTATTAAAGTTCATGCAGAGCTGAGAGCAGCGCTGTGGCCTGTGTTTAGTATTTTAAGCCCTCTTGCTAAACACAGCTTGGATTTTTCTGTGGTCTCTTGTTAAAAAGAGAATTAATAAATGCAGCAAGGTTCACCTCCAACAGAAACAGGGTCATTTTGGAAGGGGTGGAGGGGGCTATATTATAGCAAACAGTGTTTCATTTCTTGATGGCTGCAGAATAAACCTGTACTTCTTTCAATGCCTACAGAATGTGTTTAATTTGTTAAATAAACTGAATTGTCTGAAATTAAGGGGTTTTTTTAAGCTGATAGTTGCTAGATTTGAAGGTATATGTTGTTGTCTGAGAGTGCGAAAACAGGTATGTATGAGAGGGATTACTCTGTGAGAAGAAAGGTTTATCAAGAATATTTTCCACACTACAGATTCTTCTTAACTGTAACAATGATGTTTTCTGATAGAACTTACTTTAAAACCTACAAAAATGTAGTTATACATAATGTACTTAGTCTTTTAAAAGGAAATGTCTTTATTCATTTATTTGAATAGGTGACAATTCAAAATGGAATTCAGCTGATACTTTTGAACGTGTTCATACAATCATATTGCTTTGTTAGAGTCAGACTAAAATCGGTCAGAAAGAGATGTATTTGTCTGGGGGCAAAAGTGGTTTTTAACTAGCTTTGTGACTGCCTTCCTCTAGGAACAAGCTGTGCTGGTCTGGCCCTTGTAAAGCAGAAATTAAAGAGTCTAAGTCCCTGGTTTGAATGTCATAGACTCGGCTAACTGAGGGTCATACTTAGAAAAGCATTTAAACCTATGCTTAGCATTAGCTATATGCTTAATTCCAAAGACTAACTATGGGCCTCTTATGCACTTGCAAGAACTGTGATGATCAGGAAGTCTGCCATCTGACATCTGTGAAATGAGCTGGTAGACTTGAGTCTTTTTCATAATGAACTAGTTTCCATCTCATAAAATTCTGTAATTGCAGATGGTATCAGTGGACACCTATGACAATCTCAGCAGAGACTGCAGCCCGGCATTCCTCATTATAGGATACATGGACACTGAACTCCACTCTGCTCATGGACATGGGGTTGATTCATTGACAGGGCATTATCAGGAAAATTGTAATGATGTGACTAGTGCTTCACTGTGGGGAAATGGAGTACCTCAACTCTTGGAGTTGACAATAGGCTCTTCTAAGAAATGATAATGCTGTGATTAGGACATAAAGCAGGACTCAGTACACCTAGGAATTATTGTGTGGCCCTGGCAACATATTTTCTGTTGTCTTTTACTTCTCTGGAAAATCAGAATAATTCTTTTAATTTTATGGTCTTATCTAGTGATAAATATATTATTAATTGTGAGCAATTCAGGAGATACAGTTTTAGAAGCACATGGTTAGACAAGAGCTTTTAGATTTTAAATGCATTCTGTTCAGTTTCTATTTGCATGTGCTTGTGCCTAGCACTAGTGTAAAGCAGGCCAATTTTACTTTGCTTCCTAATTCTGCATTGAGGAAATTAGCTTCAGCTACATAGACCTAAACATCTTGCATAAAATTCAGTCTGTTGTGAAAAAATCGCTAACAAATAACATATGGAAGAAGAAATAAATTAATTTTGGACTTCTTTTAGCTTGCTGGTTTAGACATTGATAGTTTTTGTTCTGTGTACATTTTCATATGTGTATTTTCATAAAGAAAATCATATAACTTAAATAGCTTTAGAGTCTTTTTTATTTAAGTAGAAGCACCTGAATAATGTTTTCAGGGTACTTGGTGACACACTTGGAGAAATGGTGAGCCTCACTGGGCTTTGGAGCACTGGAACCTATACCAAGAGATATAGCTATGAAATCTCTTACTAAGCCGTACCTGGGACTTGTAGCAGCTGTTTCAACCTGAGATGCCATGGGCTGCTCAGAAGCTCTTTAATCTGCACGTCTTTGAAATGACAGACCACAATGAGTCCTCCTGTGCATTTTGTCTGTTACATGCCAGAAGTCAGGAAACTGTTAGTTCACTAAACTACAGTAGCTGGAAAAAGAACAAGAAGTATTAAAAAAAAAAATGGTAGCTGAAATAAGAGTCCTTTAACATAAGTGTCAGCAGGAGCTGTTTGTTTCTCGGTGTTTTTGAAAATCAGATCTTCCAGGTATCCAGCTCCAGGCTTATGGGTTCTTTTTGGTGGGGGTGTTGTCTGGTCTCTGTCTTGTCGTGTATCACAAGCTTTACTGCTTTCACCAAAATTGTTACAACTTCGTGTGAAATCTTGTCTACTGCACTGAAAAATGCGAAGTATGTTCCAGCAATAGTAAAAGTGCTTGGGGTGCACTAATGTTACCGCTAATGATGCTGTAGCAGGTCCCATGTAACAGCAGAATAAGAAGTGCATTCACGGTACTGTGCACAATGCTACAGACAAATATACTAGGAGCCATGGTGTTTTTAAACCACTTGGCATCATTTAATTAACAAGGTTTTAAGCCGTATTTGGCTTCAGTTGTAGAAGGATATATAAAATAAATCTTTGAACAAGTGCTATCAGAAGTAAGAGCTAAGCAGCATTTAAAATATGTTAGAAAAATGTAACCACTAATAGGTTTTAAAACATTTCCTCTTTTCCTAGTCTAAATTGGGCCACAGGAAAAAAAAAATAAGAAAATAAGAACTAATGAAATGACCTGAAGGGTGGCAGGGGTTGTTTACTAGTGCATATTTGAATAGGTATCATGCCTCATATGATTGACAGTTGTTGCAAATTCTTTGGCTTTTTAAGATGTGAGGCATCACAGTCTTGGGTGAACTTTAGTTCAGAATGGAGTTGTTTACAAAAGTTAACCAAGTGGTTACTGCAGAATTGCGTGCTCTGTTTCACTGAACTGTTCTGGAATAGCATGGATTTGCAGTACAAATGGTGATGACTCAGGTTAAAACATATTCTAACTACTGTTCCGTCAATTTATTCCATCTGGGAGCTGGAAGTGGATGAGGTGGCTAAATTGGCTTTCCATTGCTCACTATGTCCAACATCTTCCTGCAGTATGGCATGAATATTCTAGTGTTTCATCAAAATCAGATTATGCTGATCCAAATGGGACAAAAATTTTCCTCCCTCTCAGCATTTGCAAAATATGTAGCCAGAATATGTGCACTTTAGCCTTCAATATTTCCATGCAAGTCAGCCTTCTAGTAGTTCTTGTTTCACTATTCTGAATATTCCTTAGTCAAGATCTCACCCTTAGAGAGGTCATAACATAATTCAGTTGTATCTGTACCAGAACAGTGTGCAGCTGACATGCCTTTGAACGTGCAATTAAAAATTGCTTTGGCCTCTTTTCTCTTCCTGTTTTACGTTTTCATAAACTCGTATGTAATTTGATGAACACTATCATTCTTTAAATTTCTTCAGCATTACAATTATCAAGGGACTTCTCTCTCATTGAATGTCATTTTTGCATATATACTTTCTCCTCAAATGCTAATATGCAGTAGCACAAGTTCAGTCTTGCATCGTTATTTTTGTATTTACTTAAGTTACATCCTGGTTTTCTTCATAATGATGGTAACACTTCTTCCCAATTTAGTATTAACTCTGTATGCTATCTAAAAGCTGTCGAGTTCTACATCTAGCTAACCAACAATTTAGATAGTTTTGTCAACAGGGTATGAAGATTATTCAGATCTTGAAAGCACAACTTTTCAGCTGAGTGGAAGCATCTCAAGTAAGGAGCTTCTGAGCACTTAACAGAGCTGCAGTTACCATGCAGCCCTAGCACACACACCATCTTAGCAATTCCTGCATCAGTAGTACTCAGCAGTGGCTCAGAAAGCACCACCTTAGGTGTCTTCTGTCTTATCTATGCACAGCGTCGTGCCTTCTAACACTGGAAGCGGAAGACAGCTCATTTAAGTACTTCTCTATCAGTAGCACTGAAAATATATTTCTGTCAGCAGAAGGGTCAATTATAAGAACAGCTCTTCCTTTGAAGATATGCTAGAAACGTGCTGTTTCCATCCTTCAGCAGAGGTGAATCATGAAAAGAAGACTTTGTCACAAACTCAACCCTTGAAAATAGTATGAGTTACCCATCTCTACAGATTCTACTTCGCATGCCACCTCCCAGAACCAGAGTGTACCTCTGCTTCACACTTCCAAAGTAATCCTAGAGTTACTACTAAGCCTGTGATGCTCTGAGCTGAAAAATCAGCATCTGTTCTGACTGTTGTAATTTTGGGCACAATAAGCCTTGATACTGTCAGTGCCACAGGAGTGAGGGACCAGCAGAGGGGAAGGCCTTTGCATTGAAATAGGACCACCTATAACCAGTCCTACTCACTCCTCAGAAGTTGTTAGATCTCTTGCCCTGAGACTGACTTTTAGGGTGGGAATTCTGATGTAAGAAGCTTGGGAACTGACTGCATAATTAATTCACCTTCATCTTATGCAGTGTACGAGTCCAGAGATAGCTGTGCTGGTGGTTGATCCTATGTTGTGGTTACACATGTAAAGCTGAAGCATCTAATGGAGGGGTTTTTTTCAGACCATGGGTTGGCATGACCTACAAGCTTTCAGACTAAATGGTCGTGGTGCTCCTTTCCAGCTGGAGATCTATTGCAAAAACATATAATTAGCCACAGGCATTACATTTGATGCTATAAAAGCAAAGAAATAGATCTTTCTCCACTGAAAACTTGCCCCCCTTCCCTTATTTTCTTCTGGAACTGGTTGTAAATCTTTATTTCTCACACTGTACCAGCCTCTACCATTTGACCAGGTATATGTCACTCCTCCAGTTTTCTCTCCTATATTCCTGAGCAGGTGAGAGACAAAAAGGAAAAGATCAACTGCATGTCAGTGTCCAGATAGAAAGCTCACCCTTTTTAGCAAAATTAACTGATCTCATATTGGCCCAGCATAGCTCCTTTTTCCTGACAGTTTATTACTTCTAATCAAATGAATTGGGGCTTATTCGTTTATGATTTTGATAAAGTCCACAAAAGGGGGTACACTCATCTCCTCTGATACATTGGATATTGAAAAAGAACATTTTTTTCTGATAGGATAATATATTAATTGCTTTACTTATTAGATGAGTGTTAGCTTTTGATATGACCCATCCCATAGATTCCTGAACACCTTGCATGCTGAGAAGTGCTGTCCTTGAAGTTACTATAGTGCACAATGATCAAAACTTATCCCTGGTGTTTTGTTAGCATTTACCAGCAACGTCTTGGCAGAGGGTGACCTCTAGTACGGTCTCGAAACATTTTCAATTTATAGACTCAAGAATTTCTGCTGTCTTTGCCTCTCATTCTTTTGAAGAGGTCAGCCCTTTATGAATTTGCCACCAGAAAGAAGTTCAAAATACTCTATATACTTAAACAGCTCAATAGGAATATAGCCACAGTGAACACACAACATGCAATTCATTTTAATATTTATATAAGAAATTCACATTGTTGTAAGTATACACAAGCAGCTGCTGTCATTTGGCTATGAGCAGATGTTAGACCTCCAAAAGCTTCACTGATAATTAAAATACTAACAGTTAGTGTTTTACCCCAGCTGCAGGTTCTGTTTACTGTAAATTTGATTTTAATGGTGCCTCTGTGCAGTTATTGAATAGAGGTTTGTTTTCTACTATACATACAAAAGTGTCTGCAATGAAGACAAATGGTTATTTCCCACAATTTACTCTGGAAAGATATGAATATACACTGTAACATAGTTGAATTTATAAATGAAATACAGATATGACTATCTCATTGGAGCTGGTAGTTTCTGGTATCTTAACTAACAAAAAGAATTAGGGAAACTTACTATTTCTAGTTATTCCCAAGCATTCTCCCTAAAAACTGCTGTGTTTTTCAAATGGGTTGAGACATGCCCTCAAGCAAAGAACAGGTGCTTCTTTTTACTGAAAGGGTGCATAAATCAGAATAAATAAATACAGGGAATCATGATGCTCATGTTTGATAGTTATGCAGAATATAATTTCTGCTTGATCATTTAATAACATGATGTTTTATTTTAGGTATCCCTTACAAGTGTCTGTTCTCTTCAGTGCATATATGTACATCAAACGTTAGGGAAGGCTAGCCACTTTCACAATTGTTAATCCCAAGGGCCTGATTATGCAAACACAATGCATAATGCAAGCTACCATGTCTAGTCCCTTTGAGACTATTGAGGCTAACTATGGCAGTAAGCAGTACGCTTGTTAAATAAATGTTTATAAGACCGGGATCTAAATGTATATATTCTTGAAAAACAAAAACTGTTGCTGAGATAATAATGACAAAAGGGGTATTTTGCTTTTTTTTGACAAAACAGTTACTGTCTGGGACTATACCTATTTCAGAAATCCAGATAATTTTCCTTATGAGCAGAGCTTGTGGGGGATTTCCCCGCTTTTCTCACATTAGCATGCATATTATTTTTCATATTATCTTATATGTTCCATATGCCTAGGAACCAGAACTCTTCAGTTTGAGCAAGCACAACTGGTATCTTTTGAAATTGGGATTGATTTAGAAGTGCTAAAAATATACTTTTCAGTTGCACTGCAGGAGATAAAACAGAAAAAGTACCTCCATGTAACATCAGTGTCAGTCGCTCCCAAACTGAAGCTAGACTGCCAAGAAATGTCCAGGCTGGCTATCCTCATCTCCAGCTGCTAAATTGCACTGGGAGAGCTAAAATACTCCAAAACCATTCCTAATGCTGCTTGCCAATATAGGTAATTTCTGTACATGCCACAGTGAGGTTTTTGCGCACACACAGGAGTTGAAAAGACGAGCCTGCATGGTGACAAGCAGGTAAAGAAGAAAAGCAGTCCACAGAAAAATCAGCTACTGTGCAGGTTAGGCAGTTATAAAATCTGCACGTTAACACTGTTCATGTGTGCTGTGATTAGTGGGAGTTTCAGTTTGTATATGTTTTTATTTGCATAGCTTCTGTAACACTGGGCTCTATAGTGTTCATTTTTAACCTTGCATGCAGGAAAAGAGAAGCTGAAATTTTTCATAGAGAAGGCCTTTTCCCAAAGGTTAATTGGACACTGGAGGGGAACTAAACCAAACCAAACAAACTGCCCATACACCCTAACTGAATGGCTCAGATATTTATTTTGGTGGTTGTTTTGCTTCTTTTTGTTGCTGTTGTCATAGTCCTCCAAGCTGAGGGAGGTAAAAATAAGAAGCAGGAAATTTAAGTCTGCTTTTCAAAAGAAAAAAAATGCACAAATATTTAATTTTACATTTTAAGGAAGCTAAAAGAACAGCTGCTGCTTTGTTCAAGATACGTGAAAGGTTAAAACTTCATCCTTTACTCAAGCAATTCTTAGAAGACCTTGAAGTTTCTGAACATGATTGAGTGGCTAAGGACAAAGCTAGAAGCCAAGGATGCTTTGAGTTCCAGCACTGAAACATGACATTACTGGATTTTTAAGTATAAAATGAACTATGAAAATTATTTGGGAATTGTTTTTGTTGTTAATTTTCTTTTTACAGTAATAATATACTAAAAGGGAAAAGCAAACAAACAAACAAACTTGCTGCCTTGGTATTCCTTGATATGTGTACTTTGTGTCATTGATGGATTTTTTTAATGTCCCTTAGGGAGCTGGTTAAGTCCCCTATAGGCATACTTATTTGTACGGCTTTACAAATATTTGCTGCCTTTGTGGACATAATAGTTCTGACAGAGCCATTTTGGTTGCTGATTTATTTCACTTCTTGATTTGACCCATCCTATTTCCTTTGCTTAAGCAGAAGATTTGAATGAGCCTTAACAACATCTTATTTAGTGGTTTAAATAGCTGGTTTAGAAAATGCTGGCCCATGCATTGCTTGCACATAAAAACCTTACAAATATGAAAGAATAGTTTTTACTAAGGAACATAAATGTGAAAAGTATGTCTTCTTATTATGACCTCCAAAAATCAAGGAAGTCCTAATTTAGGACATTATGCTATAGTCCTTAGACTGAACTTAGTGAATTAAAGAAGTGATCATTACAAGATAATTAAAAAAAAAAAAAAAAAAAGAAGAAAGAAAATAAAAAAGAGCAAAAATTCGGAGCTTGATCAAGACCTAAATTATTTCTGTATAAATTTTAATGGTGGACTTACCATATCATTGGAAATACTGTACTGCCATGTAGACAATAATTTTTCAAATGAAAAAATCAGTTGCTCATTCAAGCGATGTCCAATATAAGTTGACTTTTCTACATCTTTTAAATTCCTGGAAGGTTGTATTTAAATGAAGGAAAAGATGTTTCTTTGCATTCGTGTTATTTAATATTCATTGCATTTTAGTATATACCAAATACTCATATGTGTCAATAAATAACATACCTAATCACCAAAGTATGAAAAATTAAGTGTTGCTGAATGGGGTGCTATAAATCAGGTCTCCCAGAACTTTTGCAGGGAAGGAAAAATAGCTGGTTTAAGCTTGCTGTGTAAATGCAGATCATTTCCGTCGTCGTAATAGATTATTTCATTCATGACTTACTGCTTTGTCCTAAAGGTGCTCCTTGTGAAGGATGTCCTCAGCCTAGCCTCACCATGCACAGCCGCTTGCTGCTACTTTTGGGGAAGGGTTAGAATTCTAAAGAGGCTGCTGGCTGAGAGCAAAGTAGTGCTTTACATATAATATTAGCCCAGACTTTCCTAACGCATTACGCATTTCTTTCTGAGACAAGTCTCCTTAATGCCATCTTTATCTGCTACACGATGCATGAAATCTACTTTCTGTTTTAGAACTGCGGCTGACCCCCGACCCCGCGAGTGGCGCCACAATGTGACCTTTCTATTGTCATCAGCTTTCATTCTCCTGAAAATTCTATGAATTTTTATTACAAGTTTTTTTAAACCAAGCTGAGGCTTCAACAAATTACTTGACACAGATGAGATGAAGTTGTTGAAGTAGTGTTAGATAAGTTTTACAGCCAGCATGTGTGCTGCTGAACAGTACAAAGCCAGTGTCCTACAATGTCATACACCAGTAACTGCTGAGCCTACTATTGGATAAATACATCATTTTATGGAACATTGATTGTTCTATAAACCCAATGGAGTATTATGCTCTATGATCAAACCATTTAGATTGTGTGTAGAGCACAGAAAATGCCATATTCAGGATGGTACTAAAAGTGCCATTTGTGTATTTTATGGATGTCATTACGGGGGAAACTTCTCTCTGTAGGCCCTGTTTACTGCAAAATTTTTTAGTCTGTAATGACATTTTTCATTCACAACGTATGCCTTCAAGAGAGGGGGCCCTTGTTTTATTTGTTTCATTCGAGTTTACTGCACAAATACTGTACATTTTAATTAAATGTAAGCTTAACAAAAGAATAAGGTATTTATTCCGTGGGGAGCAAATGATGACAGTAACAGAAGAATAAAACAGACACACAAAAGAAAGTCAGGTATTGAGTAAAAGAGAGGGAAAAAGGTGCTAAACCCTATTTGTAGTTTCCCAGAAGCTCATTAAATATCAAAGCATTTCTTTTAGCCCTATTTCAGGAGTTTGTGGTCTCTGAGAATTAAAATAACCTGAGAATATGGATTTAATGTCTAAAAAATCCTGACATTTTCAAATAAAAAACTAACAGTCGCTCAGGACTCCAACTGATAAATAATGGCTCTGCTGAAATGACAGACTTCTTGGAAAGAAACCAATTCTGTGATCATTGCACCCCTAGATATGAAACACCTCTTTACAAATTGTCTGAATATGAGCTCTTGTATCATTATATTTTGTAATTTTAATGCCTATTTGTGTATCTTTTTAATTTGCAATGACATGCAATCAGCAACAAGTCCACTTTTCCTAATATTAATGTGGGCTTGTATTGCAGCTTATGTTTGCCATGTCAGCCAACGCTTACCCCTTCTCTTTACCCTTTTTTAAGAGGGGTGAGAGGCAGGCTGGATTTACTAGGACAATATGATTTGTTGCTACATGCAGTCTACTAATGTGACACGTTCCTTAAATACATAAAAAATCCTACAAACGTTGTGTTGGGCAGCCCTGCTCCATTATAGAATTGCACTTCTCCAAAGTTAAAATAGCAGCTAAGCCTTAAAATATGTTGTTTTCTAAATATCTTCCTTGCTTGGCTTTTCACTGTTAAAAGAAAACCAGTAGAATCTGCAATTCATATTTACCATGAAAAATCACTAAAATTGAAGTTGATGTTCCCAGTAAATTCTTGGTCATAGTCCAGTTAAAATTTAAAGTTACAGTAGATTCACATTAGTTTAAATGACACTTGAACTTCTACACAGCTCAACATTAATTCATTATAGTTGAAATGGAAGAATCTTCAGTGGGTGAATCTTTTACAATCTGATTGAGGCTGTTACATTTTATAGGAGCCATTTTTCAAAGCAGTACTGACAGCACTCGAAGTTATTAAATTGCTGAATCAAAAGATGGACCTGCAATCGCATTTATGAACTGTGATGGAATAGCTAGGGTTGCACTGAGCTGAGGTTAAGATGTTGGTGTAGTTAAGCTTCATCACTCCCCTTAGTGACAGCAGTATTTACCCATGTAGTTTACTTTAATGGTCAGGAAGTAGCTTAACTCACCTCTGGATTCAAATAGATTAAGTAAGCAGTCAGAATGGCATAATTATCAGTGCTGCAAGGGATTCACTGGATAGCTCTTCACCCAGGAGACTTCTCATTCAATTGCACAGAGAGACTGGAGTTGCATAGATTCACAGGTACAGCCTTTATTTGAGGAGGTGAAAACAGGATGAATTTCCTTTTTCTTTCCCTTCCCCAGACTGAAGCTTCTCCTCAATGCAGTGGTGTTGTGTCCCCTACATAAATTATCATGATCTTAAGGGAAAGATGTCATGATTTTGCTGCACTCGTGTGAAAATTATGATCATAGAGTTATTTTGATTTTGAAATCCAGTGAAAAATGGATGATTTGTAGAGTTATTTTGATTTTGTGGCACATCACTGCCAGGCTCCTCTTTTATCATGTCAACAAAGCGAGATTCCTGAGAGAATTAATTACTTCTACTCTATTATAAAATGTGGAGGAGCTAAGATAATTGTCATTTTATGTTGATTTCCCCTTCCTATTTTTGTGCTCTTTGGGGGGCCTTGTGAATGTCAGTGCCTACAGAGAGCACAGGAAAAGTGGGGATAAGAACCAGTAGTGCCACTGTAAGCTTCCTTCTCTCTTATGCCTGACAAAATGTACTTCAATTGCATGTGCCAGATTTATCATGCAGCATCACCTGGAAACACTCTAATGGTTTAAATTGTTGATTTTCTTTTCCAAAGATAACCTGCCTTGCAAACTAAGATGGAGAAAGTTGTATAACATCAGTTTAGACTTGTGAAGGTGACTTGCAACCCTTCAGCCTAACAGAATTGCTTCTTGTGCTTCACAGTACAGTTCTCAAAGCTTTTTTTTTTTTTTTTATTGCCAAAGCTTTGTAATAAGAAATGGATGGATGGATGGATAGATAGGTAGGTAGATAGGTAGGTAGGTAGGTAGATAGATAGATAGATAGATAGATAGATAGATAGATAGATACATACATACATACATACATACATACATACATACATACATATATAGAGAGGTCCATACCACCAAGAGCTCAGTCTTTTAGACTTTGCTGTTACATTAGCTTGATATGCATATAAAGTTGCTAGAGGCTGCAAGATGCTAAGTACTCCGTCTCCAAGTAACAACTCCTAAATGTGAACTTAATCAAATGAGTCTCTGGTTTTTAGAACCCAGTTTAGTTCTCTGTGGGCCCTAAGGCCTGACAGCACTATGCTTTGGGTGAAAGAGCCTCTTTAGAGCAGCTTTAGTAAAATCTTCTTGGCCTTGAGTTCAAGGAAGCATGTTGTTCTCTGTAAGTCTCTTGGTGGCTTGGAAACTACAAGAGAAATTTGACTGCAGAAGTCATTTTTTTCTTGCTTGGTTTATCCTAAACGAGCAGTGGTGTATCTATGTGTGTTATTCCAGAGATGTGATTTCAGTTTATACAGGTGAATTTAAACTACAGCATGGGTGTGAGAGTGGCCAAGACCCACCTGGCTTTACACTCTCACCTCATTCTCAGTGTCCGGGATCCACTCTTCACTCTATGTGCATTTACTGTGGCCCAAAGCTCACTTCCCAGGAGCTGCAGGGGTGCTTCAGGATGGCATTGCCACAGGGAGACCACAAGTGCTAGAGGTGTTCTGCCGTGAACATCCATAAAGCTGATCACAGGGTGCTCTCAGTTATGCCTTCCCAAAAATGCCAAGGGCAATCCTGAGGCCATGCTTTGAGGATGGTGGGCTTGACTTTGTGCAACTATGGGCACCATTTGCTTTGCTGGAACTTTATTGTTACTGATGAGAACTGAGAAGGAAACTTTCAGTGACCCAAAACCAGAGCGAGTGGCAGAGCAAGCAGTTGGAATATGGAGGTTACAGGTATTTTAATCTTTAATTGATTTCGCATAGAAATAGTTAGAAAGTGTAATGAAGGTTTCTCTGGATGATATTTTATAGAATATCTTGCTTAGGGTAAGAAATCTACGGAGTGTTTTCTCCAGGTAACTCAGCTAGTGACTGAATCAGTCAGGTGTGCTGGAGAAGATGCTAGG